>CM040239.1:101328389-101353570 GCA_022545495.1 Chrysanthemum lavandulifolium | reverse complement strand
TAAATTACAATTAGAAAGGGTTCAAAACGTATTCGTTGCTAAGAAAATTTTGAATGAAATAAGTTGTCGGGACTCGGGATATTACAAAAAAAAAAAAAAAAAAATGTTACAAAAAAGACGATTACAAAGAGAGAAACCCGACGACCTTTCGATTCGGGTTCGGTTTGATTTTAGTTTCTTACGATTTTCGGTTTGGTCGGTTCTGTTGGTTCGACCCAAAACCGACAAAACACACACAAACACACCTAAATCGAATCGAACCAACGGACCCGACAAGAAACCGAACCGAACCAACCATATCCGGTTCGGTTTCGGCTTATTTTTACGATTTTCGGTTTCGGTTTTGTCGGTTGGTCGGTTTTGGACCCAAGGCCAATTTCTACATTCAAGACAACACAAGAGACAAAAATAATAATAATAATAATAATAATAAAAAGAAGAAGGTACATGCAATAATAACGTGACCACTCCATCAACTCAAAACACTTTTACTATAAAAATTGACACGTGATACTGTGAATGGCGTGTGATTGGTTGTACTTTTGGTTTTTGGCAAATAACACAAGCACACCGTGTGCTCTAAGATCACAGATTGTCCGGTTTTGTTCAAATTACTTGGTTAACAAATGGTGGGCAAAATGGTTGTGGTTGTAGCAAGTATGATCTTAAAACGCTTTGTTTCGAGTGTTGTGTTTTGCAAAATTTCAGACTATGCCTCTTTTTATCTCATGATTCCTTTCTTACAATAGCCAATTTTCTTGATATTATTCTAGAAAACTTGGGATTTTGTTCTCCATTGTTAGATGCTACACAAAGTTTCACTTAATAACTTTGCTAAACTATTTGTTCAAACTTGTACCATCTGCGCTATACCCTTGTTATAGGTTTTGTTTGACAGCAAAATCATTTCATTTCAAAAAGTGAACATAAATAACCCACATAGAAAGATAATTTATGTTTATTAAGTTGCAAGCCCTACTTTCTTATTAAAGTCAAAGGCGAAAACACAATTTATATGTAAACTTATAAATATATGATAACAAGAAAACAGAAAAATGAAAACATTTCTTATGAATGCATTAGAATTGAGCAGATTGCTTTGTACTCTCAAAGGGAAAGGTATAATATGGTGCTGTGCTATATCAAGCCATTCAAGATTTTACATATTGGAGTTGATCCAAATTTCACAAAGAGAAAGTCAAACTAAGCATAGTCAGCACTTATAGCTGTGGCTAATAATTTTCTAAAAGAGCTTATTTAGTGGCATAAAATCACCATAGAAGCACTGTGGATCATAAACTGAACTTAAACAAATGAAGAAAAGAATACCATCTGCATCCCGTTTATGAACATGTCAATGAGTATGAACTCATGATGGGTAGAGTAACACATGTCAATGAGTATGGATCGATCAAATCTGTATAACTGAAAACTGGAAACAAGAAACAGCAGCATATGCTATCCCTTTGCAGTCGTTTAGAGGAACGGGGGAGTATTACCCATCTATGAGGATACTTGGGTCTTCCTCTTTCCCTTCAAATAGCTGCCAAGTGAAGAGGAAAACACAAAAAGATTGTATCAGATTAACAATAAGAAATCAAAGAGAAGAAAATGCAGCATTAGGTTGGCAAAAAGGGCAAGTAGAGTGACAAGTCAAAAGGGGACATGGTCAAAGCAGACAATTTTTAGTATGGGTCAAAACAGGTCAGGTTGAGCCTCGGTTAACCACTCCTGTATTCATTATTTTTTACTTCTTTAAACAAATTAACATGTTAAATATGATTATAAATACTATTGTGTTACAATTGTAATTCGAACTCCTATTATTAAGCCACTTTAGGAGGTTTTATGCATTTGAAAACATTTCAAATGACTTTTGACCCGTAGAACCATTGAAGGTAAAACATAACTGGAATCATCAATTGGTATGTGCATGAGTAGAAGAGTTCTATGGATTTTAAGATCACATAGAAATGCTATTGGTTATTAGTTGCTTAGAAACGCAAAAAATTAAGACTTGATTAGATTTAGAAGATGGTACGCAAACCATACCATTCAGATGAATAATGTAAATATTTTTCTTCTGTAATTTTAAGAAAAGAAAAGAATAAGTTACCTTTCTGAGGCGACTATGCTTAGCAAGGGCCCAATTAGTCATAATCGAAGCAGCAACCACAAGAAAGATATAACCAGCGATAGTCTGTGTTGCTACATTGAATCCCAACCACTGATAAATCTCGGTTGTGTAGTTTGCACAAGTCACAAAGTTAAACAAAAACCCATGTGGAATTTGGTACCCTTCATTCCCAGTTTGCCCTCGAAGATTCCTCAGTATGAAATGGCAATACAAGTTTGCAACTTGCATAGCCAACCCAAACCCAAATCCGATCTTCATTTGGAATTCACTCACAGGTACATATAAAGGGTGGTTCACATAATAAGCAATAAAACAGCTAAAAGTCCAGTAATATGCACAGTTCCTAAATACATTCGAAAGTGGTGAGGTGGCATGGCTAAAACGGTGCACAAAGAAGGTCTCCATGATACGTTTAAAGTAGTGTAAACACCAGTAGTATAAGGCATAAGTTTGAACTGGATGGATAACACGTTTAGTTTCGTAACCAAGATACTGATATACAGGGAAGTAGTAGAAGATTGGATAGAGGAGGAGTGGGCCGAAATACTCGAAAAAGAAAAGTGTACGATATGATACTTGTGGGCCCAAATCCTTGAATACTATGGTTATAGTGTCGGAGTTTCCATTGGTGTAATCTGTGAGACATTTCTTGTATTGAAGGACAATCGGCTTTCCCTTTGACTGAGGTGGGTGAGGCATGGTTAACCGCTGTCTTGAAGGATAGTACTTCTTGACTGTTATCAGAATTTGCAAACGAGGTTATAAGATAGATATACATGTGTATATATGCACAAATGATCAACAATACCAAACATAACAAAGCTATATACTTGTATACAGAATATAGAAGTGAGTCAATATGGTAACTGTAGGACAACTTTTATAGATGTTTAGATTCACAGAATTCTCAGAACTAAACTAGGGAAATGAGTCGAACGAATTGGTTTGACAAACAAATCTTTTGAAATTGTAAGAAACACCACAAAGTATGCATCAAGAAGCTTAGGTCTTATAACTCATGCGCGTCCATACATTTTCCATTCACTTAACATTTTACAATTTATAAGCTTAGGATGCATGGGACCAGGGTGATCCCACCGATCTTCACCTTTTGGAGATCTTCAATTCTACTTGCAATAAATAATTAAGGTCTACTATCAATCTTGTTTCGGATCCCACATTTAGATTGCCTCAATATCTTATGTACATGACATTAACATAAAAAGGAAATACTCCCTTGTTCCACAGGAATTGTGAAGAAAAACAAGTGTATTTCTATATAGCAAAAATAATAATGACTGGTTAGCAACGCATATCCTTATATAGCAAACTAGAAAATTCCAATGAATGGTTAAGATTCTTTCTACAGAGTTTTGATTAATTCATCGTCAACAGGGTGTGAATGTGTGATTATCTAATCATTGCATTTTCACGTCGCATATATGATATATCCAGTTTCTAATGAATGGCTATAGTGAAGCTAAAGGGTCAAGTAATTATTTTAAGAGTAACTGCAACGAAACTGATCATCTTGGTTATTTACGTGCAATTTACTCGAATTTTTTTTTGTTATAATCATGCTTCATAAGTTCCCAAACCTCAAATGATTATCACAAGAAAATGTGCAGTTTTTTTATATATACGTTAGATTTTTCCGATACTTCAATATCACATTTCCAGTTTCAAAATGCAATTCCAAAGTCCAAACACGCCTAAATAAATTTGGTGCAACTGTAACTAAAAAAACTGAAATGGAAATTGTTGCAGGCTGTAGAGTAATCGTTTGGAACATCAAAAAGCAGAACATAAAAAAAATCAACTTATACACGTCTTAAATTTTGTTTTTAACCAACAAGGCTTCAAGAACTTACTTTTTTGATGAATTGCATCCTGCAAATCAGCCACAGTAGTCTACAGCAATAAAACCAAAAGAATCATTTTCAAACCCAAAACCCATCCATCTTAAAAACACAGCAACCAATGCAAAATGGAAACTTACATTGGTATTAAGATCAAGTTGACCCTTGATTAGTTCTCTACCGCTCCGGGTAGTAACAGTCACTTTCATCGTCCTAGGCAAATTTAACACGTGAGATTAAAATTTTTTGTGCACCCAAATGAGAAATTAAAGGTGGTTGGAATTGTACAGCCTTAGAAAAATGGAATTAATAGAAAATGTGGGTACAAAGATGCGGTACTATTTGTGGGTTATAATAGGAGGTACGCAGCTATATAATATCAGTTGTAGACGAGCTATAAGCTTGAAGGTTAAGTAGCATATTGCAATGGATATGAATGGAGTCTGGTTAGAGTAGATGAACAGAGCAGTTGTTAGTTGAACAACATATTTAGGCAGTTATAATACTACCATTGCTCGGGTAGAATCGGCCCTTCTATCTTATCTTTTGTCAACTTCATCCATCAAAAATTAAATTTTCAATACAGTCCCATTAATTTCCTTCTTCATGGAACGAAGTTTGACTGTGTTATGAAGAATACAATGGGTTTGAACCAGAGCATCTTGTAACCAGTCTCTTGCTTTTACAGGACTTTAGAATTGAGATTGAATCTTTTACCTTTATGATTCAAGACATTCCAATCCTGTAACTTTTTTTTTTTTTCTAAAAGTGTTTGATTTTAATTACTGTTTACGCAAATAAGTCAGAATAAGATCACGTATCTAAGTTAACAATCTTCCTAGTGAGCAGTTGATCAACGAGGTTATATCAAACAAGCATAACTGAATCTTCATGACGTGGTGAACCCTAATTTGTTGGAGGATGAAAGTGATGACATTTGGATTTTAGCTTATTGATAGTCAGTTTTGAGGGTAGCATTACTATTTTCAAGAAGCGGCAAAAATATACACTGGCCAGATCATTAAGTTTCTTCCAGAAAATCTGTCATCTTTTGTGATCAAGAGGCTAAACATGACTTTTCCTATGAAATTAGTAACCATCAAAGATGTTAAATAACTCCATTACTCAAATACAAAAGAATAACCATAAACGAGAACTTGAAAGTTTGTGGACAATTCATTCACCAAAACTTGTGAAGATATCAAACCATCCTCACAAAGTTTTTTAAGATATCAAAAGTGAAATGTAGCTACATGGAGCACGTCATTGATCAAGCCTAAATAGACCATCCGCTTATTTCAACAGAAAACAGTAACAAAAGAAAATTTTGTTTTGAACTTATATTTCTAGATCCGAACACAAACTATCAAAGAAAATCACAGTTCACCTACATCTGATGAAGAACAATGAGGATTTAAATGATTGCTTTACTCCAAATACTCCAAATACAAATTCCAAAGAGATACCCACTTTAATAAACCACAAATGTTTGACGAAAATGGTCATTCTTTACCAGGTGTCTTAGCTTCATTAACACTATCAATTGGAGGCAGCGTCTGCAGATCAAACAATTATGAACTTTAGAACTAGCATTTTTAACATATATAATGAATATTTAGGAAAAACAAAATCATCATTTTACATGTATGCAAATCTAGTCTTTAAGTATTCATGCACCATTACAGCTTATAGATTGCCGATTAAAAAAAAAGGAAGCTTAAACAATATGGAAATCATTTGATCTTGGATCTTTTGACCCATTTACATGTTGGTCAAGAACTATAGTTGTAACTACAGCCTTTTGTACCCAAACAACCACGGTGATCAAACAGTTCGAAATACTTGCTCTTCGTCAGAACATGTGTGACCTAAGAGGCTAAGATGACAAGCTACATCAATTATTCCCAGTCGGGATCTCATTACATAAATGTTCCATAACAATGCAGAAAGAAGCAATAACCACTAGGTTAGCTAGAATGCTATATAGGAAATAAACTAGCCCCTTATTCTAGAACCCGAGTAATTTCAAATTTTCAACTAAATAAATCCTAAAGCCACAAACTTTAAACCAAACATAAACGGGTAAACCAACGGTAAGAATACTAGCCTTCCAAAATGGAGGTCAAGGGTTTGAATCCAACAGGGAGATAATTAATCCCCTTGTGGCCACAGAGGTTCACCTGCGCCGACTCTGGGCTATCCAAAAGGGTAGTCGCCCTAGGATTAGTCGGCTCGCCATGTCAAGTCGGAAAGGTAAAAAAAAAAGGTCTTTCCCTGTTCAAACTCCCCGTGAAGGGGAGTCTTTGACTCGGATGTACGTGGTCTAACCGGGTTATCCCGTGGACCACCCAAACATGTGTACTTAGTGAGTTAGAAACGTTTGAGCACGAGACCTCATGTGGAAACTAAAACGATCAAAGCGAATAAGAACTAAACTCAACGCACAAACTAATGCCTTTGAATAAGCTATAGTAACAAGTATTTACCTAGGCATTTTATCGAACACTTGGTGTGCATAGTCAAAAAGTACTAAATCACAAAAATTAACTCCACAAACATAAAATCTAACGGATATTCAACAATTGGATCAAACATAGAATAACATTTAAAATGAACACTATCTAAAACATAAACAAATTTGATATACAAAAAAGAAAAGAAGTGAAGATGAATGAACCAAATCAGGTTTGTAGATGTTATGAACAACAGATGCGCCTGAGAGAAGTGAAACCACAACGACCACTGTTGACCATGCCATTGATGGAGTACCCGTCGCTGGTTTACCGCCAAATTTCGCCTTCATCATTAAACACGCACTATAAACACCGTGGACTATGGTATTTTACACACACTTGTGTTTTTGAAATATTTTCACTTTTGGCACAAAAGTTTTTAGGCGAGGTAAATGTATGTTAGAAAGGGTAATTACGAGAATGTTCATATGCGACCTCAATGTCATGTGAGAAAACGTCATGTGTTGACAAACTAAAACACTAACAAAATTATATGCATATGTTTTGTCGGTTGAATTTTGTAGTCATTAAATTTATCTGTGATAGCGGCCTGGTTAAATCGATGTCGCGTCGCCTTTCTCTCAAGCGACGCGGCGACGACCAGATTCTTGCGGATGTGATCACGACACTGTTAGGGGTTGTATTGGGATAAGCGGTAAACAAGCGTGTCTTGCTTTAAGAAATAGAAGAAGAACTATAAATTATTGATCTTAAACTGTTGAATTATCGTAAATGATTCTGAGTATTTATAAAGACAGTAGAGGTAAAACCCAAGACTTTAATAGGCCAGAACAAATTCGAGGCGTATCGTTCCTCACTCCTTCAAAACCGCGCCTCAAGGTGTTGTCTTAAAACATTCTTAATTGACTTTCCTAAATAAACATGAAAACAATCCTAAACAAAGACACGTAAATAAAGATAGATTATATGACATAATCTTTATGCCATACATTTGACTTCTTGAGTCATTTGGGCATCTGTCCTCCCGCAACATCCAAGTAATCAAGGATCCCATAATCTTCTTTGAATTGTAGCCTTCGCCTTTTTCTTCTTTCGTATTCCTTTGCCTTGGACATAACACAACACCATTCTTTGATCTTTTCTTTGCTTGGATCTTCTCGCGATATACCCACTTCAAACAAACAACCAAACTCTCTTGAAAACATCTCTACCCTCCAACATCTTAATCACAAACTCCTTGATTAAACCCAAATTTATTTCATCTATACTATCATCGGATATACCACCTCCATCCTTAAGTAGCGATATCACTATATTCGACTCATCTTCGTCGACCTACACGCTTACCACCACCCACAACATCTTCCACACTTTCTTTATTTTTCGAAAATTAGCTAAACTCTCTGAACTTCCATGCTTTCCACATTACTCTCACCAATATCAAAACATCGTTTATCGCGCTACTAACCTCAACAACACCAATATCTTCATTAGCATCTAAGGACTCTTTAATCACATATGGAGCTTCTTCACTGGCCATGATAGCATGATATCTATTTTCTCTTCAAAGTTGACTTTTCCTGCAATTATCTCAAAGCGAGCCTCCATTATACGGGCTATGGAGCAGGCTTCTCCTAAAGTTGTGTAGCTAACCTTAAGAGTGCACATTGTAGAAGCGGTTTAAGTCCCGAGATATACATCGATTTAAGTAAAGATTACGAGATCCCGTTACTTGATTTCCAGTACCACAAATTCACTCGTATTCGACCACCGTACCCATTTGCAAAAGCTTAGATAGTGCGTATTCAGCGTCCCGATCACATCCGCTTGAAGCCATTAACATTAACTCGAAAAACAAAACAAACAAAAATAATTTTTTCGATGAGCGATTGCCCGTGAGCGATGACTCGACAATAAATGCGGCGTGAATAGTGGTCGATGAAGCGGTACCGTGAATAGTGGTCGATGAGCGATGATTTTTTTTTTTTTTTTTTTTTTTTTTTTTGGGAACCCTAATTTGGTAGCCCTCTCAACAAGGTCTCTCAGTAAGCACCATTGATACGACCTGTTAGGGGTTGTATTGGGATAAGGCACCACTTGGCGTGTCTTAGCTCCTTAAGAAATAGAAGAAGAACTATAGAATTATTGATCTTAAACTTGATTGAATTATCATAAATGATTACAAGAGTATTTATAAGACAAAGTAGGGTAAAACCCTAAGACTTTAATAGGCCATGGGCTCGGGCTCGGGCGTATCACAATGGTGACCAGATTTTTTTTTTTTTTTTTTTTTTTTTTTTTTTCACTTCATACAGCGTGTAACTTGCATGCATACCTTTGTTTTCACTTCATGCAGCGTGTAACTTGCATGCATACCTTTGATGCAACGTGTAACAATGTTCGGTTGCATGCATACCTTTCACGTGCAACATACCTCTTTGAAATGGTATGCATACCATAGCGATTGCATAAAAAAATGGTTTCTTTTCACGAATGGTGGAAGCGGAATGGTGGAAGCGGAAGGTATGCATACACAAGAATGGTGGAAAGGTATGCATACACAACATACCTCTTTGAAATGGTATGCTTACACAAGAATGGTGGAAGCCGAAAGGTTTATTTCATTTGTGTTTGTGTTTGATAACCTTTTTGTTTGTTTGTGTTTTGTGAATTCGATCGTCTACCCAAACTAGGTTGCCATTTCTTTCTCACCTGACCAAGTGCAACCGACCTCCTTGATGGGGTGACCGAATCGCCAACCGACCAATCGACCGACCTTTTCGACCGCCTTCCTGTGCGCATAGCCTTAGTGTGATTCGATTTGCTGTTGAATATCGTTTGTCTCGGTTTAGGGTCATTTTTAGTAGTGATGGTTTTTTATTTTAGGGGCTTTTGCATATATATCCACCCGAAAATGCAAAATTGCATATATATCCAAAGCATGCATAAAAACCATTGTACTATGTGCATAAAAAACTTGTAAAAAGGATATATATGCAATTATTCACTTTGGGAGGGATATATATGCATTTTTGCCTTTATTTTATTGTGGTTTCGGTTGAACATAGTCTTATGCCGGTGGGTGGGGGTTGTTTAACGCCATATAACTTAGACAATCTTAAAGCTCTTTAACATAAGCGTCTTTGACATCACACTGTTGAGTCGCATCGGTGCACAAGGTAGCGTCGACCTATCGTATGTTCGTAAAATTTTTTGAAATACGACCGTGTGCAAAGCTTTCCATTTTAATGTACATAATTTTGTAGAAATCAGAGGGAAAATGACAATTATATTATCGATTCAACTAACTAGTTACAATATAAAGACATTAAATAGAAAAGAAAAGACCTAAACCCTAAATGCTAAGCAGGACCTAAACCAACGGGCGGAACCAATAGGCCTTTAAAACATCCATTCTCAAACTCGCAATGCTACAACGGTAAACAATGAGAGTTTGTCAAGCAAAAATAAACTAAAACTAGAAAACAAACAAAAATGGAGTATCTCGGGTGCAAACTCGGTACTAGACAGAGTCTCGATCCGATGCAATTCAAATTGTAACAAGGCGACAACAGTCAAGTTTGATACAGACAGACCAAAGGCATTGCAAAACCAAAATCAGAGCTGAAGGATCGTGTATTTATGTTGTTTGATGATTCGGGTGGTATAGGATTGTGATTATACAAGAAAGTCATTTTAGAGAGTTGAGAGGATGCTCTTGAAAGAGAGTTGTAATACAAAAATGAAAGTTTAGATTCCCAGAAGTAACACCCCTTCCAAGGATGGAAGGGGCATTTATAGTTACAAATACTACGTCCTCCTATCGGTTGTGGATCGAGCATCAGATGGGTAAAGGCCGTCCTTCCTCCACGGTGTTACACTAAACTAAACTACGCTCTGGACTAACTAATTAACTACTAAATAACGTAAATAACGACACGTTACGAGCTAACATATGCTAGACCATAATTGGGGTGACCGACACTTTAACATGGAATTTCAATTCTAACAATCTCCCATAAGGAGGTCACCCCATGAAATACATTTTGCAACCTAGCATTCTATCTTTGTCTTTAGTTACGAGCTCGTGAACTTCTATTCTTCAAGTTTCGCAATCTTTGTGCCTTAGTAGCGATTCTTCAAAGTCCGCATTGATTTGTACTTTTAGTGGAGGCCTTTAAAGCGATCCACATCATGATGATCTTGAGCTTTCTTTGAGATCATCGACCGCGATAAATCTCCGGATCACCTTTTATTGTGTTGCCTTCATGTGATGTTCGACTTTTGGACCGACATGCTCACACTTTCGGGATCATGACATCTTTCCATCGAGTGGCGGAAGCTTTACTAGTTCATGATATTTGCGGCGTGGCGAAGCATAGTATAAAAATATCGAGCCGAGTTATGTAGATATGCACTAGTCATGATTTCTTCAATTAAGTGTGGATTACGTGAGCATGCGGCTTTGGATTGACTTCTCAATTACGATCACCGCAATCGTCCAAATGTACCTTCAAACAACGATTAGCAATAAAACACACGAAAGTGTCTTTGATCACTTTCGTTGAATTGAGGTACACGCCCACGGTTCCCGGTTGATCGATACAAGTATTGCTGTGATCGGGTATAATTCGAAGAATCTCCTTGATGGGGTTTCGCAATTGTTCTAGGCATTGTTCTCAAATCGGGCGTCTCAAAGAAGACAACACGGAGTGAGTGAACCGGTAATTGAGATTCAGCGATTGATGAAAAATTGATTTGAAAACAATCGCGTATTGCTTAGAAGAAAGATTTTTGCAATACGACGAATGTTTTATGAGAAAGATCAATTTTCAATCATAAATACTTTTTGTATTTGAAAAGAGTACACATTCGACGTGCTAGAGAAGAGAAGAGATTTGCACATCGAACGGTTTTTCCAAAAGTATTTTTTCAATCAAAAATACTTTTTGTGTTTGTAAACATGAGTACACATTCGACGTGCTAGAGAAAAGAAGGTTTGCACATCGAATGGTTTTTCCAAAAGTATTCGTCAATTCAATCTGGACCAAGGTTGATTCAAGAGTGAATCACCCCATCGTTTATGTCCGGTTGTCACAAGCTTGATCCATTGGATAGATCTCACATGTCACCCACCAAGAGTTTGTTTGATGTTGGCTCTGAAGGATTTCCATCTTCATCGTAAATATTTTACATATCACTCGGATGTTACGGCAATACCACAAGGATAATCGTGGGACTCTCAATATATACTTGTTTTCCACATTGTGTGAAACAATGAAGTCTTCATTAATTTTGTGTCCTAATGAGATATTGTGGATGATCTCTTGGCTCTAGACTCAATTGTGCACATTTGGTTTCCTATCTGGGAGACTAGGGAGGGTCTTCTTCAATATCAACAATCTCTAAGAGAAAGTCGATAGATTATGTAGGTTCCCGTGAGAATGAAACAAGTCCTTTTAGAGGAACTTGAGTAGCTTGGGAAGTTTAGTGCGGTCGTCCTTTGGGTCCATGACGTCTTGTCTTCAATCTGGCGTTACCTTAGTAACCACCGGTAGCATATGTATTGAACCCGATTCGCCCTAAGGTTGAATTATTGGAGGCTATTTCTCACCCTTTTCTCATTCATTTATTTTTCATTCTTCAACCCCTTGATTGCTTACGAGACTTCATTACTAGAACCTTGTTGGGTTTGTTCGATTACTAGCTCTGTCTCGGTCATCACTCTTCCCGTATTCTCATTTTCTCCTTTTTCATCATACCTAAGGACTCTACACTATCTAGTGGATTGTCCTCGGTAGATCCCTCACGACTCTGGCGGGATCGTGGGAACGAATACCTAACCTAACCTTCCTTATAACACCATGCATAAAGTAAATTGGTGGGTCTTTTGGTATTGTTCATTCTTTCTTGAAGCCAATTGAAAAATCATTTGGAAAAATCAATCAAGGTACTTGTGATATAAAATCAAAACATTTGGTACCTTAATTGTTTATGATCATTTAGAAATGCCCCCTCAACATGTGCATGTGATTTTGAAATTGTTTAGCACATGGAGGCAAGAGGTCTTAGAAAATTTCTTTGATCTCAATTTTAGTGGAAAAAGCCATTTGATTTTCTTTGGTAAATTCTCCCCTCAAAATGTCGTTAGTTGGTTGAAATCATTTAACACATCGAGGCGGGGAGTTCTTTTAAGTACTTTCACGATCACATTTGCCAATAAGAAACCATTTAGAAAATTAATCAAGGTACATTATGATGAAGCATAGAAATCTTTGTACCTTGAAACTTTATTTTCTTTGAAATGCTCCCCTCAATATGTGCTTGAGATTGAGCGCGTTTAGCACATATGGGAGTAGTATGCACACTTGAATCAAAGCGATCACCTTTTATCAAATTTCATTATTAAATCACAAATTCTCCCCGATCAAAATATCGAACTCTTTGAGATTTTGGATCCCAAGTGATTTAATAAGGTTTAGAAAACATGGGAGAAAATGTACACGATTTAAAAGCTCATATGGTTTATGGTTAAATGCTCCTCCACGATCATGTGCATTATGTATTTCAAAATCTTTTGGCACATGAAGGAAGAAGTGCTTTTGAAACAATCACCCTTTAAAACCGATTCAAATTTAAATCACGATCTCTCCCCGATTAAAATTTCAAACCAATTGAGATTTTGGATCCGATTGATTTAAATCATTTGGAAAATTTTAGGGAAAGGCGTGGCTAGATTTAATTTTTGAAATTGGTGATAAGGACCAACTATAGACATTAAAGATTGTTAGTGTCAGGTATTTTTTTTAAGAGATCTTTAAGTAAAATAAAACAATTTCACAATCAAACAAGAACAGAAAAAATTTCATTTTGTAAGATCTTTGAGTTGCAAAGAAAATCATACCATGACATAACATTAAATCTTTAGATCACCACTTATTATTGTACAAACGAACCTTTTATGAAGAAATATTGTTTGAAAATATTTTATTTTAAATCACTCTCCCCCTCAATCGATGACCGTAGTCGATGATTGAGTGACTTAAGTTTTGATAAAATGAAGTCCGGTGATTTTCAAAATTAAGTCCAATTTATTTTCAAAACCAATATTTTCCATTTTCAAAACAATATTATTAAAATTGTTTGAAAAATTGTATCATCACTATTATCTGCACAAAGATCGTTAGGTGGTTCGAAGCTTCTGTTGTTCTTTGTATTTGGAAGAAAACCGTCTGCGATGCGGTGAGACCTCTGACGTTGCATTTGTCATGCCAACTCTTCATAGAGGTCCAATTAAGCTCCGTTTCTTCATTTGATGATGAAGAAAACCATCATTGATGCGATGAGACCTCTTCACGTTGCATTTCATGCCAACTCTCCATAGAAGTCAAATTAAGCTCCGTTTCTTCATTTGTCGACACAAGATATAGTTGCCACTTTCCTTTCGCATCCAATCATCAATTGTGGGATCCGGATCGGGAACATTCTTATATACCAATATACCGCATCGTTAGTGGATACAAGCAGATATATGGTGGTCGACAATACCCAACAAACAATCGACTAATAAAAGTCAATCCAACATATCAATCATATCATATGTGGTATGGGAATAATGTGTTTATTAAACTCTAATCATCTAATCCTAACAATCATATCCTAGGAACCTAGTCCTTCAACGTAGGTTAACATCATTTTCGATTAAGCATTTAGGATAATTAGATAAGTCCGATAGATGATATAAATTTGAAAACATTCTCCCCTCAATCAATGACTCATTTTATGAAAAGATTAAAAGCTGAAGTCATTGATTGAGTTTGCAAATTATGAAAACTCCGATCTTGATTGATTTTCAAGCAACTCATTTACCACCATTAAGTTAAAACAAATATTTTTAGAAGAATTTTAGAAGGAAAAATATTTGAGTAGGATCTTGATCCTTGACATACTTTCCTCATTTTTGTTTTAGGATAAGTGTGCGAAAATTTTGAAAAGTTGGTTTAGCGCCAACACTTTCCTTTCTTTAAAGAGCGGGTCGCTATCCGAATTAATAGCAAACCATTGTTAAAGCGGGTTCTGATCGAAATAGCGCAAGCCATATTTTGAGACATGTTTTGGAAAAGAATATTTACACCTCTGCTCGAACTTCATCTATGATCCGTGTCATTATTGAATGACATTTCTAAGATCGTAGATGTTATCGATACTGAAGACATGTCTTGAGAAAAACAATATTTTTGGTATTTTCAAATTTCTTGATTTTTATGGGTTTTTGTTGGTTTTATATTTTTCTATTTTGTTTTTGTTGGTTTTATATTTTTGTATATTTCTTTTTGATAAATATTTACAAAGATAGATTAGATGATATAGTTTAAGAAGATGATGATACGAGTACCGAGATAAGGATATCGAACAGCCCCGTTGTAGAAGATAGAAATCGTCATCCCTTAAACATTCACCACCAAAGCTTTCGAGGCTCCATAATAGAAGATAGAACATGAGCCTTTGAGAAGAGAGACTTTGGCTTCCCCCAAACCGAAAATCCATTAGATGATCAGTTGAAGCTCTATTTCAAGCTTGCCTTAGGCAGTGCCTGAGAAGCACACCATTATCATAAATCCATTGCTCCTTTTAAGAGCGACGATCGAGATTCTTAGATTCGGGGTTATATCATCAACAAAACGACAACGTATCATCCCACTCTTTAAATTTCTTCTCATATTTCATTACCCTTTGAAGTCGAAGGCGATGCATCCCAAAGGTGTCAGAGAACAATTCCACCAAGTAGATGAATTGATGCGGTCGGTCTCTTAGACTAGAGCTCATGAACCCGAATACACATATACCGAGCAGAGAAACTTATACCATCAGTAGCAGATTAAGTCCAATAGCCAAAGAATAACCCGATGTATACTTTTCTCTCCCCGAAGAAAGTGTATGGAGCTCAAGAACCGGAAGTACCGAATGCCCAAAGAGAGAATAATCGATAACATTGAAGAAGCGGGCGAATCGCGATTATATCTGCGGATGTCAACTCGGAATAAGTGATTATATCTACGAATCGATTAAGCACTCAAGTAAACGGTGGCGCCCCGATGTACATAATTTCTCTCCCCGATGATTGCGATAACATCGAAATCATCACACATAATACCTCTTTTATCTTGAAACTTGCTCTTACATCACTTCCCAGCGTAGTTGGAATAATAACACTAAAAGCCTTGATGAGTAAAACCTTGAGTTTCTCTGCGGTCATGACATTTGTCTTCCGGGTTTCTTCAATCACTTAGAAGTATTAAGTTCATCAAGTTTACTCTCGTTTAGATACGTGTCTCCTTCCCCTTGCTTTGGTTTGATACTTGAGAATCAAGAAACATTATAAGCCCAAATACATGAAATCATTGAGAAGAACATTTTTAATCTTTGTGAGAATCAACTTCTTTGAAGAAAGTGAGCAAGTCTAATTGGGGATTAACTTTGTCTTTTCACTCTCCCCAATTAGTGCTCTCCCTAAACCGACAATCTTTATGATGAATGCTTGAATTAAGAAGAAGTCTTTAGATCGTTAAATGCAACTCGTCTTTAGTCTTCTAACATGCAGGAGAAAATGTAGAACATACTTTAGACTCGACCTTCTCTAGATTGTCCGTTTGGGGAATAGAATGTTAACATCTTCTTCTCACCATATGCATTCCAATTAACTTTCATGTAGCAAATCCCTTAGCTCAAATATCTCCCGATCAAACAAGAATAGAAAGATGTTCATCAAGGAAGTCAGCCCAGCGAAGCACTTTGTCATTAATCATATCGACCAGTGAAGATGTCAACCAGCGACTCTTAGAAGAAACATCATGTGAAGATGACCCGATAAGAAGAAGCTCGGTTCTTACATGAGTTTGGAGCCGTTTGACCATATATTCTCGGATAAAACTCAACATGTAGAATTATCATACTTTTCCCCTCAAGAATTGCATACGGAAATGCCATTCTTGATTGAATAAAGTGAACTTCATCCAAATGTAGTCTTTTCACACTTCTCCCCAAGGTTGCATATGATGTCGCCATCGTCATTATAATTGAGCAAGTGGAAAGAGAACAATCATGATAGTCCGGTTCACTTGATGATTGAAGCGCATGGAAAAAGCATGAAGCATGTTGGCGAGAATGGTCATTAATGAGAAGATTTCTCTTCTTGAGAAGATAAAGTGCAATGAAGCGTACACTTTTCTTTTCTTTAGAGAGCGAGGCTTACCTTTGTTGTGTTCAAGCGTCATAAGAAGATTTCTCTTCTTGAAGATAATCTTGCTTGAAACGTACACATTTCTTTTCTTTAGAGTACGAGGCTTGAGCTGTTGTGTTCAAGCGTCATAATCTCTCTTTCATCTACCCTTGGCAAACTTATAATCAACCCCATTATCATTGATGGGCTCTTTGTCGTGACGGTTGATGGAGAAAATCAATATGATGAATTTGACCACAAGTAAACCGACCCTAGCTAGTGACTTAAACTTGCACATATGTAACAAAGAGCGGTGTCGAGAGTTCATCCTACATTGAATCTCTAAGTACTCTATACTATTCATCCAACCAACCATCAAGTATAAGAGCACATAACCCGTAAAACCAAGTAATAACCATCTGCCATGACGAATATCCAAACAAACATCCAATTCATGAAGTATACCCTTTATCCTTCTTGAAGTAGAAACCGTAGCACCGACATCGAGATAAGATCGACATACACTTTCCTTTCTCCGGGATGGTTCCATCATCACGGATTTTAAAATTCTATAGTTTAAGCGAGAAATAGTTTCTTTCAGGGATTTTACAAAACCAAGAATAAACCGAGATAGAGCCGAAAATGCACTTTACTTGCCGGGATGATTCCATTGTCACGGGATTTTACAAATCTATGATTTAAACCAGAAATAGTTACTTTCACGGGATTTTACAAAATCAAGACTAAGCAAGTAAGCAGTGTCGGCTTGATGTGTTATGACAACTTTGGTTTGGTGAATATATGTTTTAGGGAACATGCGGCGGTTCATCATGGTTCATTCTCCATCTTCAACAACATCATCAACAATTCTTTACCCATATGTAGACAACTTCACAAACCATACTAAGTCGAGTAGTATACACTACTTCCCCACGAGGATGACCGTAATCATCAAAGTACACATTTCTCCCATGATGGTTTGAACTTTCGGAAGCATCATTAACGTATATGATCATTTGCACGAAAGTTCTTGTCATAAGCAAACATCTTGAAAAGTCATGTGGTGAAGATTCTTGAAAGGTTTTGCTTAGACTATGTAGTATCATTGACATTTAGTAGCGAAGAATATTCCATGAGAATTCTTGATCACATCTTATCCAACAAACCTTTTTGATAGACACATCTTCCACATATTCTATCGGCTAATCTTTGTGACCACACGAGAAGTAAACCCGATATACCAAACTTGATCATGAAGTGAAATTCCCAGGACTTGTTACTTAAGCTTGTACTAATCCTTGTGAAAAAGAAACGGTGTACCCAATGTACAAAACCTCTTGACAAATCCTCAACGGTGAGACACCGAAGTGATAGTTTCTTTGTGGGTTAATCAAGAAAGAATCACAAAAGTAACTAGATAGCCAAGTCTTTATCATACTCAATAAATGCCCAAACAAGTCATCTTCGCGGAAGGGTAGAAAGAAAGAAGACGAAATAAGTGAACGTGCCAGGAAAACCTCACTTCAAATCCAAATGAGAAATATCGTACGAACAACCCTATAGTCAACCAAGTTCCAATAGCAATGCAAACCGCGACATAATTTTATCCGTGAAAGTGCACATACCAAAGTATCAATCCGTATAACACAATGAATCTCATCAATAACTCCCATCTTATCAAATCACATCATACGATCAAATTAAATAACACGCCATCCGGTTTCAAGGATACAATGTATCACACCAATTTAAAGTTAGGCGATACAATAAAAGTGTTACACGATCCAATTAAAACGTTTTAATGATAAACGAATTAAGTCAATCCTATGTCCAATCCAATAAACCATCCGGCCCATGCTGATTTGATCATTCTCATGAGACTAAACCCAAAACAACGAGGCCCATATGGTAATAATGTCACACGACTTCAAGAGATGACCTAATTCCACGGGGTATTTAAAACACACATTGTTGGGATGGAAGATTAAAGTCTTGAAGATTAACAAAGTCTTGAGAAAGACAAATCTTGCAAGAAGTCAAAATCTTTGCTAAGTAAAAGTCAATCTTGCTTATTCATTAAAGTCTTGTAAAGTTAAAGTCGGTTGTATTTGATTAAAGATAGAAAGTAATGTTTATCTAGAACTTTCTAAGTATTGTTTACTGACGTACAAGGATAAGAATTGTAAACCGTTTAGGGTTATCCTTGAGCCTATAAAAGGACCCCTAGATTGGTATTAGAAAAGTGTGTGTGAGTTTTTTAGAATCCTAAAGTACGATCAATATTAGAGTTTTAGAGAGTTCGATATTTAGTGTTTTAGAGTTATTAATAAAGTTATATTCTTCTTAGCTTTGTTAAGTAAATTCCGCGTACTTGATAAAGATTAATCAGTGTTTCATTGTTAATAGCTTAGGATTTATCCGAGGTTATTAAACTTTTAACAAGCTATTTAAGTTAGTTTGGTTAGAGTACATCGATCCAACAAGTGGTATCGAGCTTGTGTGGAAACTCGACTAAGAAGAAACAGTTTAAACCTAGTTAAATAAAAAACCCTAAAGATGTCGTGATCTTCGTTCCACCACCTTCCATCACCTCAATGAGGATACACTCATCAAGAAGGGTGAATCGATCTATGGAGCATGAAGATGAGGCGTTACATTGCAATTACGGACCAACCACATGAGAATATAATTGTCAATGGGAATGAAGAAGTTCGAGAAACTATCGATGTTCTGGACAACCCAAAGCACCTAAGCGGTCTTACCGGAAGCAACATTAAGGAATCAAGAGAAGGCACTCAACATTCTCTTATCGCGCCATTCAGATGGTCATCTTCTCAAGTTCCATGATGCTAAAGATGCAAAGCAACTACGAGTGCTCTCAAGACAAGGTTTGGAGTAACGATGCTTCAAAAGATGCATAGAAATGCTGTTGAAGCGGCAGTTTGAAACATTCATTGTTGGAGAAAGAGAAAACCTTGATGTTGCTTATAATGATTTCAAAACCTTCTCGACATGTTGGAGCTATACAAAGCACAAGTTTCAGTTGAAGATGCTAATCTCAAGTTCTTAAGAGTTTGCCATCGACATGGCATGTGATAGCTACAATGATAAGAGGACAACCAGTTTGGATGTTATGGACTTTGATGATCTCTATAATCATCGAAGGTGTATGAGCATGAGATGAATGGCCAAACCAGGTTCCAAATATCACGGTGTTGCTTTTCTATCATCCGAAAAGAGAGGAGAAGAAGTTCGAAACTATTGATGTTCTGGACAACTCAAGCACCTAAGGCGGTCTTACCGGAAGCAACATCAAGGAATCAGAGAAGGCACTCAACATTCTCTTGTGCGCCATTCAGATGGTCATCTTCTCAAGTTCCATGATGGTAAAGATGCAAAGCAACTCGGGCTGCTCTCAAGACAAGGTTTGGAGGTAATGATGCTTCCAAAGATGCATAGAAATATGTTGAAGCGGCAGTTTGAAACATTCCTTGTTGGAGAAAGAAAACCTTGATGTTGCATGATGATTTCAAAACCTTCTCGACATGTTGGAGCTATACAAAGCACAAGTTTTAGTTGAAGATGCTAATCTCAAGTTCTTATGAGTGCGCCATCGACATGGCATGATAGCTACAATGATCGAGGACAACCCAGTTTGGATGTTATGGACTTTGATGATCTCTATAATCATCGAAGGTGTATGAGCATGAGATGAATGGCCAAACCAGGTTCCAAATCTCACAAGTGTGCTTTTCTATCATCTCGAAAGAGAGGCGTTACACAAAAAAAATCGCTTCTCCAACTCAAAATCTTGTTGCTCAATCTTGTTTCCTATACTACCCCACCGCTTCGCCAAGCCCCACCAACCATCCACTCGGATGAAGTTGTATGCTCTTTCTTTGCTGACAAGCTTCTCTACACAGAACTTATGAAGAAGATCTCATAGATTGAAGGATGCTCTTGAAGAAATTGATATCGGGTGGCAAGTTGCTATGATCTTTGCAAGGATAAAGAAGTTTATGAAGAAGGCAGGAAGAGGCATTGACTTCAAGCTTAAAATGTGGAATAACTTTTGACAAATCCAAAATTGAGTGCTTCAATTGTCAAAAGGCGGACATTTTGCAAGGAATGCGGGTTTGCTAAATATCAAAACAGGATGATGAGAAACCAAAGCTAGAGTTGAAATAAATTCCTATTACGAAATAAAAGCTTTGGTTGCTCAAGAGAATTTATCGAGGTTGGTGAGTCTTGAGTTTGATGATGAACCGATAACCTCATGTATGGTAGTTGTGGAGGATTACGTGGAAGAGTTAGAGTGGAGCACAACTTTTGATGAGGAATCTGGACATCTTTGCTATGGAGTCTAAAGATGGTTTTGGAAGCTTTGGTTGGAGCATGGAGAGTGAAGATGATCTGTTCTACTTGCTATGATGGCTACTTCAACAAGCTCAACCCTATCTACGAGGTATGCTCAGCTGTCATGACTTTTATCAAAAGTTCTTAAAAGTTATGTGATTGAAAGAGATAAGCGTATTAAGGCTAGGAGTCGAGGTAGCAGGTTATCAAATAACCTTAGAGTCTATGGAAGCCAAAATTATAACACATGAAAATAATGAAATGGCTTGGGCGGAAAAATATGAACAACATGATTATCGTTAAAACTAAGTGAATGGAAATTAAATTGTAAGATTCTTTGAAATTGAAAGCGACTAAGGAGAGAGATGATTTGTTAGCTAAGTTTGATGCTGGAAAGAATCGGTCTTTCTCGAGGTTAGTTATGTTGAAATACAAAGAAGAGCTTACAATAGGGGTGGTCTAGGTTTTGGAATGGATTTCGGTAGTGTAGATGAAAACCCACCTAGTGATAAGGATGACCTTGATTTTGAGGATATAACCACTAGTGATGATGAGCTTATTAATTATGTTGACACATCTAGTAATGAGGAATCATTTAGTGAACCACCTCGGAATATAAGAAAGACAAGGGTTATCATGCTTGTCCCACATCCCATGGTAGTCATCAACCCATAAGACCGATGTTTCGTTTTGGAGTAGACAACCTAGAATTTAGAAAGAAGCTTATTGGTCGGTCTATGTGCGAAACCCAACAGAAACAATTGAGACACCTAAGGTAGATGATGCTAAAAGTCAAGCGATAATTTCACCTCAAAGTCTTGCTACCTCAAATCTTGCTACACCTTGAGAAGCACTTTAAGAAAACCTTTTCACAATCATACTAAACCTTTTGGGATAACTTTGGTCAAAAGCAGTTTTCATCATCCACCTAGAAATCGAGGATAGGTTTGGAAATACACATAGAGAAGAAATTTTGGGATTACGTAACAAAACTCTGTTTTGTTTGTTTTAGTCACGATCATTTGATTAAGGATCTGACTTACATTCGAGAATACCTAAGTAAGTTCCCAAGAATGCACTGTCAATCAAAAACTAAGAGAGTAGACCACTTGGAACCATTCGAATAGGGTCAACCATAGAACCTTCTCACCCGACTACGTGCACCCTCACCGAGAAGACCCTTTCAAAACCTCAAGTACCTTCAAATACTTTCCAAGTCTTGTTATATAAGATAAGATGCTTCTCAAAGTACCGCTCGCTTTTCCCAAACACCTCTTGGAATAGGAGTCATAGGAGACCTAATTCATGTTAATCTAGAAGGAGTTACAATTCTAGAAGAGTAGCTAGATCAAGGACTCTACACGAGAAGTTAAAACTAAATGGGTTAAGAAGGAAAATCGATGATGAACAAACATTGCTTTCTACAAGTCTTGGTGAAACAGATGATTTTGTGGTAAAAGAAAAGGAGATTTTGTTGAAAAAGAAAGTTTTGGTTGAAAATTCACCACAAGTTTTAAAACAAAAATAATGCTTGATTACATTTACAAAAGCGTGAAGATTACATACTCAAAGAATTTGAGTATGTTACTCCACAAGGGAACACAAGTCAAGAATGGCTTGGGTTCCTAAAAGACACTAACTCTTTTATCTTTGTGCGGGGCAACCTGCAGGAGGAGCTTAAAGATCATCTTATTGTGGATAGTGGTTGCTCGGAAGCATGACAGAGACAAAGAGATTCATGATTTTAGATCTATTTGTGGAGGAAGAGTTGCATTTGGGAATGATCCCAATGGAGGAAGAATAACCGAAAAGGAACCATCAAGGCAGGGAGCATAGATTTTGAGAATGTTAGATATGTGAAGGAGCTCAAGTTTAACTTATTGTCCGTATCTCAAATCTGTGATAAAAGCATCTGTGTTATTCATCGACACAAAATGTCTCATCCTTTCCCCGAGTTCAAGCTGTTGATGATAGCTTGGTAGTACTTAGAGTACCAAGAACAAATGATGTGTACAGTATGGATATGAAGAGTCTTCACTCTTCCGGAAGAGCTACATGTTTAGTGGCAAAAGCAACATCTGAAGAAGCTCATCGCTGGCATAGAAGATTGGGCCATGTGAATTTCAAGATTATCAACAAACCTGGTCAAAGGAAATTTAGTTAGAGGTTTACCTTCAAAGACTTACAAGAATGATCACTCCTGCTCATGCAAAAGGGTAAACAACACAAAGCTTCATGCAAGAAGCTTGAGGAAAGGCTGATAGAGAACCATTGAGAGTTACATATGGATTTATTTGGACTGTTGCAATTTCAAGCCTAAACAAGAAAAAGTACCGCTTGGTTGTGACAGATGATTGCGCGAGATTTAGTTGGGTATTTTCTTAGGATTTAAAGATGATACTTTCGATGCTATCCATACTCTTATAATAGCACTTGAAACCAAGCGAGACTCAAGGTTAGAGGTATAAGATGTGATAATGGGCCCAATTCAAGAACAAACTTATGGATGAATTTTGTGCTAACAAAGGGATCAAGAGGAGTTCAACATTGCAAGAACACCACAATGGAATGGTGTTGCAAAGAGAAAGAATAGGACTTTGATTGAAGCAAATGAACTATGCTTATGATTCTCTTTACCTATTCAATTATAAATTTCAAGAAATACCGCTTGTTATGTATATGAGTCTCGATCCACAAAACCCCGATGAAGACACCTTATGAGTTCTTGATGGAATTAAACCCAACATCGATTTCGAAGCCTTTTGGATGTCCTCTCACTATTCTAAATACTATTGATAATTTGGGCAAGTTTGATGGCAAGTCGGAAGAAGGTTATCTATTAGGTCTACTGCAACAAAGAAAGGCTTTAGAGTGTACAATGTAGTCACTAAGAAGGTTCAAGATTGTCTTCATGTTGAATTTTTAGAAGATCAAGACAATCGGAAGGGTAAAGGTCCCGATTGGATGTTTGATCTTGAAGTTCTAACTCCTTCTATGAACTATGTACTTGTTAGAGAAGAAAATCAACTTTGACACAATGAAGAAGATTTATGATATGTTGTTCATGGAGTTCATATTAGACCCGATCGTCGTTCTCGATGAAGAACCAATTTGTTGAACCAAAGAAGCGCCGATGCACCAAAATCCTCATTGTTTCCGAGGATCAATCTATTCAAGATGAACTAAATCGGATGCTTCTTCAAGATGTCTTAGCACATTCTTATTCGATGACCAAAGAAGAGCTTATGAAGAAGCAAAGAAAAGAACAAAAGCTGCAGTACTACTCTCGGTGCTTTGACATGATTTTGACCAAAATCTTCTTGCACCGATTCAAAGACTTTGGATGATTTGAATGATCCTACTATGCCAGGCTTAGAAGATACCGATGATGAGTTTGAAGTTGAAGGTATTTTCTCGATTCCAATGAAGATGCCGATTTCACTATTTTGGATGATACCTATGGAGTTCCACAGTCTCAAACTTAAGAATTCATAAGAATCATCCTCTTGATCAAATCATTGGTCCTTCTACGGAGGATGACAAGACACAAAGCTAAGAGTTTTACTAAACCTCATAATGCTTTACTTAGCTTTGTCTATAAACAAAAGCAGTGAATCATAAGGACCATCACACATGCCTGCTTACTTGCTTTATCTCTCAAGAGGAACCCAAGAATATTGCTCAAGCATTGACTAAAGAAAGTTGGGTTGAAGCTATGCAAGAAGAACTGCTACAATTAGACTTCAAGAAGTTCGGTATTATGTGATCTTCCGATGGTAAGAAGGTCATTGGTACAAGATGGGTGTTCAGAGTCAAGAGAGATGAAAGAGGGAATGTCATCAAAAACAAAGCAAGGTTAGTTCACAAGGCTACTGACAAGAAGAAGGAGTTGATTATGATGAAGTGTTTGCTCTGTAGCAAGGATTGAAGCAATTAATTTTCCTTGCTTTTGCATCTTATATGGGATTTCGTGTTTATCAAATGGATGTCAAGAATGCCTTTTATATAGCACGATTACAGAGGAAGTATATGTCAAACAAACTCCTGGTTTTGAAGATCCTAAACATCCAAACAAAGTCTACAAAGTTTTCAAAGCTCGTATGGATTACATCAGCACCTAGAGCTTGGTATGAAAG
>CM040239.1:101259119-101328289 GCA_022545495.1 Chrysanthemum lavandulifolium | reverse complement strand
TTATCATATCGTGTTACTCTATAACCAAAGCGAGTTGTTGGATGCGAGTTGCCATATGCTACTTACCTCACATGTCTTGTAGTATGCGTGTTGATTACCAACTGTTACCTATGAGTGTTGTGTTATGCGAGTTGCTCAAATTATTGTTCCAAAGTGAGTTGCAGTGTGCGATTTAACATACATCTTTGTCAATATTGCTTGTGGTATTATCTATTTTGATGTCCTCTCCCAAATATTATCCTACACCCATAAGTTTCTGAACACTAATTACATTTTTCTGAGAGTTGCATCCTATGTCTCCATATATGTTGTGGAAAACTAGAAGGGGGGGGGGGTTGAATAGTTTTACCAATTTAAAACTTCCTTTTAAATATTTAGATCGACTTATGTCAATCTCTTTAGTTGTTTATGTTGGACGTTGATAGATAGATTGTTAGGAATTAGAAAATTCCATAGTGAAGAGTCGGTCACCCCTAATATTATCTAGCATAAGTTAGCTCGTAGACATATCGTTATTTACGTTATTTAGTAGTTTATTTATTAGTTTGTAGCATAGTATAGTTTAGTGCAACACCGTGGAGGAAGGACGGGTCTTTACCCACTGTATCCACGATCCACAGGCCGATGGGAGGTCGTGTATTGTGTAAGATAAATACCCTTCCATCCATGGAAGGGTGGTGCTTCTCATAATCTAATATTTCATACTTTGTGTAAACCTCTAGCAAGAACACCCTCTCTCTCTACTTTCTCTCTCTAAAATGGCTATCATGTATTTTGATCTCCCAAGACCACCGAATCATCAAACACATAAAATAACGATCCTACAATTGGTACGAGCCAAGGTTGTTGTGTTGTGTTGATTTTTGTGGTTTTGATACATGTTTATAAACTGTTTTGTGTACTTTTGTTGGTCGGATAATATGTTGTTGGGTAAACTGTTTGTGTCTTGAAATTTATGGTCTATTGGTCAAAACAAATTTAGATTGTCATGTGGTTATTTTTCTTGTCAACATTTCTTTGCTTTGTTTTTTTTTGTCCAAGCTGTCAAGTTAATATCTTTATCCTTTTGTGACAATTTCTTGTATCAAAGTGAAGCTCATGGGTTTTCTTGATACGGTCATTTTAGAGGTCAAAAGGGTCAAAAAGCGATCTGCAGTTTTCTAAGTTTCTGGTAAAAATTGAAGATAAGCGGAATATGGTCGGAAAACTCGCCGGAATTTCATATTAGCGACTTGGCCTCATATTTGTCCAGATTCACTGGTTCACTGTAGCGACTTGGTTATACGTTGACTTTCTTGAAAGTCAATAGCGAGTTATGTTAAAAATGCAAAGCTAGCGACTTGTTCAGGTAAAATACCGGTAGCGACTTGACTTGGCTATTGACTATTTAGTCAATAGCGACTTGCTTGGTTTAAAAGACCTAGCGACTTGTTTTGAAATACAATGGAGTTAGCGACTTGACTGACAGAAATGATGAAGGAGAATATTATGACCACGACCACAAACTCATAACCAAATACCAACTACAACAATGACTCAACGAGATAAATCATTAGTTTCAACCATCATCAGTCCAACTTTCAAGAACCAATCAAGAATTAATATTGTTGAACATTAATGCCATACCAATTCCAACATCTCGTCTATCCTAGTTCCATGTTTTTATTAACTCAACCCTTCTCAAAAGTCACTACAACAAAGACTAATAACGAAATGAAAATTAAATCGATCTCAGATTGGGTTCGTATTTAATATTTTCAATATTTTTTTCGAACCATATCCATCTTCATCAATCTATGTCAAGACCATGCTTCTTTTATCCGAACAATTAAAGAATGACTAATAACATGATTGTTATAATCACTCTTTTTGATTCGTTGAGACACTAGAACAGAAACGACGAAATCACGTCAACAATAAAACCTACCTGAGTTTTGAGTGCTTAACATCGAACATCAAGAATCAAAACTAGTATTATCGATGGGATAAAGCCGCAAGAACGAATCTTGGACCTCATCGGTGATCATCATGTGAATGAATGGAACGGTTTTAAATGTGGTAATTGGGGAATCCAATTTGGTGTGATTTGATTAAGAGTATTTTTGAGGCTGCGTTTTTTTTTGATGAAGATTAGGGAAAATCTTAGATGGGGGCGTAATAAAGTGTGAGTATAATTAGGGTTGAATGAGTATAAGTGGCCTTAAATAGTCCGGTGTATTAGGGTTAAGTGGTTTAGGTATTTTGATTGTGGCCATGGGCCGTGATACTTTAATCTGACGGGTGCTTCACGTGGGCCTAGGGACTGAATTGATTGGCAACGGGCTTCTCAACCGGACTTCTATCATTGTATGATCTTTAGTCGTGATTCTTGTGCAAATGTCAATGATACCAAGTACCAACTATTAAATTTACCATCTATTGAATATCAATGACTCTAGTGGTAAGCAATATATAGTAAATTGTCGTGATACATGATTATACTCCGAAAAGTTTATCAATAATTGGTGGTTTAATAAATTTTGGACTTAATTGGTATCTCGGTATCATAAATTTTCTTGAAAAGATACATAAGATCACGGCTTGAGCTTAATTTTTGAGAAAAAGATTACTAAAGTCGGTGACCTCACTTGGGCTTTGGAGTTTGAATGGATAAATCACACTCTTCATTTGGAGGTTGATATACACTTTGGAGAATTTGTGTGATACTCTTTGGCCCATGAATTTTTAATGGCACGGGTATATATGTTGTGGCTAAACCGAACTTATTCTCCTATTGATCTTTGATGCAATAATGATGAGATGATTTATTGAGAAGGTCAATGATTATTATGATGGACTTTGTGGAAAAATGAAACAATGTTTGGTCATTAACTTTCAACGAATGATACACTTGTTTACGGCTTATGTTAGTATTTCATTTGGCTAAAAGGTCGAGATTTGATATTGAGATTTGTTGAGATGATGAGATATGGTTATGAGGATTGGTACTTTGGTGTATACATCTTCACGGATAATATTATGTCTCGGCTTGATTTGATACTTGAACAAGGTTGACTATGGGGCTGTTTGTACGGTATTTCTTATTTGGCTTTGAAGTGAGGTTTTCCGGGCGCGCTTACTTATTTCGTCTTCTTTTTTTTCTACCCTTCCGCGAAGATGACTTGTTTGGGCATTTACAGAGTGTGATAAAGACTTGGCTATTTAGTTTCGTTTGTGATTCTTTCTCACTTAACCCACAACGTTGCTATCACTTCGGTGTCTCACTCAGTTGAGAATGTCAAGAGGTTTTGTACATTGGGTACGCCGTTTCTTTTTCACGAGGATTAGTACAAGTTTAAGTAACAAATCTGGAGAATTCTACTTCATGATCAAGTTTGGTATATCGGGTTTACTTCTCCATGTGATCACTACAATAGCCAGTCTGAATATGTGAATGGTGTGTCTACCAAAGTGTTTAATGGATGTTGATGTTGGAGTAAGAATCGATGAACATTGCATGTTCCCTAAAATGATATTCACGAAACCAAAATTGTCATAACACATTCAAGTCGATATTGTTTACGGTTTTGTCTTGATTTTGTAAAATCCAGCGAAGAACCTATTTCTCGGTTTAAATCATAGACCAGTAAAATCCGTGACAATGGAAACATCCCGGTAATTGTAAAGTGCATTTCGGAACTATCATACGGTTTGTTCTTGGTTTTGTAAAATCCATGAAAGAAACTATTTTCGGTTTAAACTATAGAATTGTAAAATCCGTGATGATGGAACCATCTTGGAGAAAGGAAAGCGTATTTCGAGGTCTTACGATCTTTGGTGTTACGGTTTGTTTGAAGAAGGGATAAAGGGTGTACTTCATAAATTGGATGTGTGTTTGGATATTCGTCATGGCGGTTTGGTTATTACTTAGTTTTACGGGGTTATGCTCATTTAACCATGGTCGGGATGAAACCATTATCAAAGTTCATTTAAATGTCAAAGAAGGCTAGATTTGAGCGATTCGAGAAGATGTGACAACGGCGTTAATTCATATTATTAATTTGATGTTGAAGTGAATTATCACGGCGAGTGTACTTAGTATCACGAAGGTATCGGGGATGGATGGATGAAGATTCTTCATGATCCTTGTTCGAGCTTATTATCAAAAGCGAAGACTTGGAAATCTAGTTATTGTTGGGTGGCTTTTACTTTTCTTTTACCACTTGGGGAATTGGGCTCTTACCACCACAAAATAACTATCACTTAAAGGAGTTACGTTGTAGTGCTCGGTGTCATCGATGCGCTCCGAGCAGTCGAGGTTTCTCACTCAAGCACGCCACTTGTGAATGGCGGACCGTAAGAACAAAAACGGCTCGAGAACGAACTCAATGAAGATCGAGGAGTATAATGTTTCCCGGTCGTTATGTCCCAATGAGCTATGCAATGGATTATCAAACGTTTAGTGATCGAGGAATTTGAGCGAAAAAGAGATTTGTGAATTATTACAACTACGGAAAAAGCTCATAAACAAAAAGGGCTTAAATGCAAATTAAAGGAAATTAAAAGATAAAATCTATTAAATAAACGCTATCACTATAATTAAAATGATGTTTTTGTTTTTATGTTTTATAAAGCGAAATTAAAATCTACGTGACGTCTGAAAATAAAAAGTGAAACTTATACAATATAAATCCTAAAAATATGAAAAATACATTTTACAATCCTAATGATAAAAGAAAATTTTAGAAAAAGAAAACTATTTTACAACTATTTATCTAATTATTATTAATTAAAACTATTTTTAACTATTTAATAATTACCTAAAATACAAGAAAATAGGAAATAAAGCTAGAAAAATAAAATTATGAAATGGAAAAGTCTAAAATATCAAAATAGAATTTTCAAAACTATTTTTGTATTTTTAGATTATTTTCTATTTTCTAGGAATTTTAAACTATTTAAAACTAATTAAATTATTTAAAAATACAAATTTAACTAAGAAAAATCTAGAAAAATATTTTTTGTCTTTTATATTTATCTAAACTTAAGAAAATTGAAAATTATTTTTGAACCTTTTCTTAATTTTTGTATTTAAAGCTAATTAAAAATGCTTAAAAACTAATTTAAATTAAGAAAAATAGCAAAACAACTTAGAAAAATCTGAAAATTTCAGGAAAACTCTAAAATAATATATAGAAGCTAGGAAAAATAGAAAAACAAGGGGTTGTGTGGAAGGATTTGAAACTGAAGTGCAAAGGGCTTATCAATAAGCTCTTGGAATAAGCTAATGAGCACCAAAGTGAACCAACTGTTTACAGAAGCAAATTTATGCAATAAGAACCAAAATGCAACAAATATTCACAAGCCTAAACCACAGAATCACAAGTTGCTAGGATTTGGTGAAATAAGATTATGGGCTAAAACAGTTGAGGAGGAGGCTACTTTGGACAGGGAAATAAGCACAAGAATAAGCTGGAAACTGAGAACTAAAAACTGGATCTCAAACAAGACCTGGGTGGCTATCTATGAACCAAGGCTTAGACCTAGGTGAGCTCTAACAAGCTCTGTGCAAGTGCTACAAACATCGTGCATAATCCTTGCAGATTAACGATTGCCTCGCATGAGGATTTAATGGCAATTTGATAAAGCTTGTTTGAAGCTCAAGAACAAAAATAACAACAAGAAACTAGACCAAGATGAGATTTTAAAACATCAAGTTTTATTTGCATTGATCCGAAATGAGTGCATGAAAAATACCTCTAGATGAGCTCAAAGCGAGTTTTACCAAACTTTGACTTTTGACAAAACTTAAAAGTTTGACTTATATGAGTTTAAAAGCTGAAACTCTTGATTAACTATGATATATTAAGCTATAGTGAAACTAGATTAAGCTAGATAACCTACTCATGAATCACTGTGATGAAATTAGTACCCAAAATCCTAACAGTTAAGGTATCAAGACAGATTAAATGGGATTTTGACTTTGAAGGTTTGTAGACACAGGTAATTGACTCAAATGAGTCTCAAATGACTTAGCAAACATGAAACACCAGACTACAACCTCTGAACAAACCTCCACTACAGATTACATGGCACATCCAAACACACCTTATAAAACTGAAAGACAAGCTTAAACTGACAAGATCACTGAACTAGCTAGTACCATTGATCAACTGAGTTCTCTTGACCATATTGCAACTATGTAAATGAGTTAAAGCGGTTTAAGACCACGGATATAAGTGCAAACAAAATTACAAATTGACTTGAAATGAGAATTAGATTTCTTACTCACTTGCATCCAACTAGTTGCGGTGAAACCAAACCAAAGACCACTCTACTAAACCATTTCTAACCCAAATCCAATCTTGCTTCTACCCATTCCATTTCCAAGATCCAATGAGACAGTTTGACTTTTATTGACCAAAAGCCAAAACGCTTGAATGATTCGTGAGCACACCAGAGACTACAATAAGCTTAAGTGAGCTTATTTGATTATAACTTGAGCTTATTAGAGGATTGAATGCATAAATTTGAAACTAAAACATTCAACAGTAAACATAAAATTTTGAGACTTATGTGAAAACTTAAATTGATAATCCAAAGTACAATACACTGATATTTTCACTTATATGTGATACATTGAAACTAAAAATACAACTTTTTAACTAAAACCAAGACATTAACTTAAGAAACGACATTTAAGAAAAATGGAAAAACTAGCTACTCCCTTTTCTTTGCTTCTTCACTCTCTTTTATAGCTTCACATGATTCTCTCACATCTTCTGAGTGGATCCCACCTGATTCCAGAGCATTTGGGTGACTTTTGTGAGTTTTGGCCAAAATGTCAATTTTGGCGGGAAAGGTTTATTTGACAGCTGGTGGGTGTTGAGGAGAGGAGTAATCAAAGCTTCTTGGATGTAGTGTTTGGAGGGGGGACAAGGGAAGAGATAAGGTGAGGTTTGGTTGTGTGTAGCAGGAGACTTGCAGAAACAAGTGGAGAAGGAGATGGCTTGGCGCCTTTTTCTGTTTGGTTTGACTAGAGTTGACTGACCAGGGTTATTAATAGAAGGGGGGTCATAATGGGGTAAGATGACAGGGGTCCAAGGTGGGTGCAAGGGTCCAAAATGGGTGAAAGGCTAATAATAACATAGGGACCATATGTGTAATTCCTGAATTTAGAGGACCTATTCTGCCAATTCTGCCAAGTTATTCCAAGGGACCACAAGTGACAACCTTCAAAAGTATAAGGACCAAACTTGCCATTTTGCAATTTTCCAGGGGCCATTTCTGCCAATTTTCAAAGTTGAAGGACTAAACTTGTAATTTTCTCAAACTTTTTATATTTTTCACCAAAGGACTAAATTTGACAACTTTTGATTTTAAAAGGACCTTTGGTGACTTTACTTTTGAAATTATGTGCTCAGGGACTGTTTTTGACAACTTTTGAAACTTGGGGACTAAAGCGCAATTTTGCAAATTTGATATGTTTTCATCGATTTTGATATTTTGCATTTAAAACACATAAAACAACGATTTGTGATATTTTGATCATTTTGATGTGTTTAAGTGTTTTCAAATGATTTTGCGCTTATTTTGTACAAAATGATGAGTATTTACACACTCATCACCACACTCAATTGTGGATTTTCAAGAGGTAATGTACGCCTTATACTCGATGGTTGGTTGGTTGAAGAGTATAGAGTACTTAGAGATTCAAATGGGCATGAAGTCTCGACACCGCTCTTTCTTACATATGTGCAAGTTTAAGTCACGTGTTCGGGTTAGTTTACTTGTGGTCAAATCCATCATATTGGGTTTTCTCCATCACCGTCACGACAAAGAGCCTCTTGAATGATAATGGGGTTGATTACATGTTTTGCTAAGAGAGTGAAAAGAGAGAGATTATGACGTCTGCTCACATCGGTTCGGCCTCGTACTCGAAAGAAAAGAAAAGTGTACGTTTGATGCGCTTTATCTTTGAAAGAAGAGAAATCTTCTTATGACGTATGAACACATCGGTTCATGCCTCGTTCTCTAAAGAAAAGAAAAGTGTACGTGTCGGTCGCTTTATCTTACGAAGAAGAGAAATCTTCTTATTTATGACCATTCTCGTCCAACATGCTTCATACTTTATCCATGCGCTTAAGTCATCAAGTGAACCGGCTACCATCGATTGTTTTCTCATTCCACTTGCTCGATTATAATGAAGATGGCGACATCATGTGCTTATTTTGCGGGAGAGAAGTGTGAATAGAACATTCGGATGATTTTCACTTACTTAATCAAGAATGGCAACTCCGTATGCAATTCTTGAGGGAGAAAAGTGTGAAATTCTTGCATGGTTGATTATTAATTGAGAATTTAAATGGTCATACGGCTCTAAACTCATGTAAGAACCGAGCTTCTTATCGGGTAATCTTCACATGGAGTTTCTTGAGAAGAGCCGTTTGTTGACATCTTCACAAGGTGATGTGAGTTTATTGACAAAGTGCTTCGGTTAATGCTTCACGCACATCAACATGATGATTCGAACAACCTTCTCGTTCTTGTTTGATGTGATTGTTTGCTTGGTATTACCATTTCGTGTGTTCGTTCGGCCTGATTCTTGATTTCCTTGATGAACATCTTTCTGTTCTTGTTTGATTGGGAGGATTTTAGTTAAGGGATTTGCAAGATGTAAGTTGATTGGGATGCTTTTGGTGATGTTCTTGTTTTGGTGAGTTGAAGATGTTAACTTTCTATTCCCAACCGGAAAATCTTGAAGAAGGTCGAGTCTCATCGGGTCTACATATTACGCTACATGTTAGAAGACTAAAGGCGTGTTGCATTTAACGATCTAAAGACTTCTTCTTAATCGGGTCATTATCAAAGCAGTTGTTGGTTTAGGGAGAGCACTAATTGGGGAGTGTGATATGTCGATTTAATTCCCAATTAGACTTGCTCACATGCGACAAGTTGATTCTCACGGATACATCCGAGCTAATGATGTTCTTCTCAAATGATTTCTAGTACATGGGCTTAAAATATGTTCTTGATTACAAGTATCAAAACTAGCAGGGAAGGAGACACGTATCTAAACGCGAGTAAACTTTATGAACTTAATACTTCCAAGTAATTGAAGATATCCGGGAAGACAAATGTTATTACCGCAGAGAAACTCAAGGTTTGACTCATGGCGAGTAAACTTGATGAACTTAATTCTTCTAAGTGATTGAAGATATCCGGGAAAACAAATGTCATGACCGAGAGAAACTCAAGGTTTTACTCATCAAGGCGTTTAGTGTTCTTATTTCAACTATGTGGGGAAGAGATGTTAGAAAATGTTTACGAAGATATAAGAGGTACATTGGTGTGTGATGATCTCGATGTTATCGCAATCATCGGGGAGAGAATTGTGAACATTGGGGATGCTCAATTTGCTTTACTTGAGGGCTTAATCGTGATTCGAGATATAATCACTTATTCGGTGTTGACATCCGCAGAGATTGTCACCCGCAGATAATCGGTGATTCGGCCCTTCTTCAATGTTATCGGTTGTTCTCTTTGGGGAATGTGTGTACTTGGTCCTTGAGCTTCATACACGATCATCGGGGAAGAAAGCCATTGTTTACCACAAACATTGGGGAGGTGTTTTCCTTAGGGCATGATGTGTATTTGGGAGAGTTCTTGGATATTGGTGTACTTGGTTCTTGAGCTTCATACACATTCATCGGGGATGAAAGATGTGAACATTGGGGAGTTGTTCTTCATTACCCTCATGATGTGTATTCGGAGAGTTCTTTAGCATTATACAAAGAGACTTATCGCATCAATTCAAATTCTTGGGGAATTGTTCTCTTGACACCTTTTGGAATGGATCGCTTGAGACGTCGATTGAAAAGGAAATTTGAGAAGATTGTTTTATGTGTGGGATGATACGATGTTGTTCTTCTTGTTGATGATATAACCTCGAGCGAAGAATCACGGTGATTATTCTTGAAAGGAGCGGTGGGATTTATGATAACGGTGTGCTTCTGCATGCACTGGCTAAGGCAAGCTTGAAATAGAGCTTGAATCTTTCGACTATAGGATTTTCGGTTTGGGGAAGTCGCCAAAGTCTCACTTCGATGGTTCAATTTCTTTATTCGATTCAAGAGCCTCGAATGCTTTGGTGGTGAATGTTTAAGAGATGATGACTTCTATCTTCTACAACGGGTGCTTGATATCCTTATATCGGTACTCGTATCATCATCTTCTTTTACTATATCATCTTCTCTAGCTTTGTATATATTTATCAAAAAACAAAATACAAAAATATAAAACCAAGAAACAAAATAGAAAAATATAAAACCAACAAAAGAAAATAGAAAATATAAAACCAAGAAAAGAAAATAGAAAAATATAAAATCAACAAAACCCATAAAAATCGAAAATTTGAAAAGACCAAAATATTGTTTTTCTAAGACATGTCTTACAGTATCGATAACATCTACGGTCTTAGAAATGTCATTCAATAAAGGCACGGGACCATAGATGAAGTTCGAGCAGGAGGTGTAAATATTTCTTTCTAAACATGTCACAAATCTAATGGCTTACAGTTATTTCAGACTATAACCCGCACTTAAAACTATGGCTTGCAGTTATTTCAGACTGTAACCCGTGCTTAAACTATGGTTTGCTATTATTTCTGATAGCAACCCGTTCTTCATGAAAGGAAAGTGCTGCTCTAAACCATAATTTCAAAATATTTCGTGCACTTATCCTAAAAACAAAACAAGGAAAGTATGTCGAAGGACTGCTGTTCCTACACAAATGTTTTTCCGTCTAATATTCTTCAGAAAAATATTTGGTGTTTTAACAAAATGGTGGTTAATGAGTTGAAAAACCAATCGGTTTGTAGTTTTTGGTAAAAATTGAAAACTCAATCAATGACTTGAGCGCTTTTAATCTTTTGAAAAATAAGTCATTGATTGAGGGGAGAATGTTTTCAAATCTATATCATCTAACGAGCTTTCTTAATTATCCTCGTGCTTAATTAAAAGCGATATTTGCACGTGTCGAAGGACTAGGAATTTAGGATATGATTGTTAGGTTTAGATGATTAGAGTTTGATTAACACATAAACCCCATGCCTTATATGATCTGATTGTTATGTTGAATTGACTTTTATTAGTCGATTGATGTTTGGGTGTTGTCGACCACCATATATTTGTATGTGTGTTCACTAACGTATGCAGGTATATTGGTATATAAGAATGTTCCCGGTCCGGATCCCACAAATGAATATGATTGGATGCCGAAAGGAAAGGGTAACGATTTCTTGAGTCGACAAATGAAGAAACGGAGCTTAATTGGACTTCAATGGAGAGTTGGCATAAATGCAACGTAAGAGGTCTCACTGCATCAGCAGATGGTTTTCTTCTAAGTGATTGAAGAAACGGAGCTTAATTTGACCTCAGTTGGCATTCAAAATGCAACGTAAGAAGAAGTCTCACTGCTTCATCAGACGGTTTTCTTCAAACCCTCACGGCAACAACAACGGAAGCTTCTCAACCACCTAACTTATCTTTGTGCAGATACCATTTTAAACAATTTTTGATAAATTTGAATAAAATTGTTTTGAAAATGGAAAATATTGTTTTGAAAATAAATTGGACTAAATTTTGAAAATCACGGACTTCATTTTATCAAAATCTAAGTCACTCAATTATCGACTTGCCATCAATTGAGGAGAGTGATTTTAAATTAAATATTTTCAAAGCGATATTTCATCTATCAAGTCCGTTTATGCGAAATAAAGTGGTGATCTAAAGATTTAATGTTATGTCATGGTATGATTTTCTTTAAAACTCAAAGATCTTACAAAATGAAATTTTTTCTGTTCTTGTTTGATTGTGAAACTGTTTTATTTTACTTAAAGATCGTTTAAAAACTATCATACACGACACTAACAATCTTTAATGTCTAGAGTTGGTCCTTATCATCATTTTTCAAAATTGAATCTTGCCACGTCTTTCCCAAAATTTTTTTAAATGATTTAAATCAATTGGGATCACAAATCTCAAAAGGTTTGAAATTTTGATCGGGTGAGAGATCGTGATTTAAATCTCATATCTGTTTTAACGGAATTGGTTTTAGTCCTTTATAGGCACTTCTGCCTCCATGTGCCAAACAATTTCAAATATACAATGCACATGTTGAGGAGGAGGATTTATCCAAAACCGGATGAGTATTTAAACAAGGCCACATTTTCTTCCATGTTTTCTAAACCTAATTAGATTACTTGGGATCCAAAATCTCAAAGGATTTGATATTTTGATCGGGGAGAATTGTGATTTAATAATGAAATTTGATAAAAGTTGATCGTTTTGATTCGGTTATGCAGTTTGCTCTCTCATATGTGCTAAACGCTTCGAATCTCGAAGCACATATTGAGGGGAGCAAAACCATCGAGTACAAAAGTTTTTAAAAGAGATTATAAAAGTACCTTGATTGTGTTTTCAAATGGTTTTCTTAATGGATTTTGTGATTGTGGATGTGCTTCAAAGAACTCTTGCCTCTATGTGATAAAATGTTTTATATCCTATGCATATATTGAGGGAGAATTTTACCAAGAAAATCAAATGGCTTTTTCGTATGAAAATTGTGATCAAAGAAAATATTTCAAAGTCCTCTTGCCTCCATGTGCCAAACAATTTCTAAATCACACACACATGTTGAGGGGAGGTTTTCAAATGATCAAAACTATTAAGGTACAAAATGCTTTGATCTCGTATCACAAGTACCTTGATTGTTTTTCAAATGATTTTTCAATTGGTTTCATGAAGGAAAGAACAATACCAAAAGACCGACCAATTTACTTTATGCATGGAGTTATAAGGATGGTTAGGTTAGGTATTTGTTCCCACGATCCGCCGAACCGGAGGATCTACCGAGGACAATCCACTAGATAGTGTAGAGTCTTTAGGTATGATGAAAAAGGAGAAAAGTGAGATATGGGAAGAGTGCGGATGAGATGAGCTAGTAATCGAATTAACCCAACAAGGTTCTAGTAATGAAGTCTCGGTAAGCACCGAAGGGTTGAAGAATGAAAAAAGCGAATATGAAAAAGGGTGAAAAGAAATAGCCCTCCATCAATTCAACCTTAGGGCGATAACGGGTTCAATACATATACTACGGTGTTTACCAAGGTAGCGGTATTGAAGACAAGACATCATGGACCCGTGATGCACTTGCACTAAACTTCCCAAACCACTCAAGTTCCTCTTAAAAGGACTTGCTTCATTCTCACGGGAACCGACATTATCTATCGACTTTCTTAGAGATTGTTGATATTGAAGAAGGAGACCCTCTCCTAGTCTCCGACACAGGAACCAAATGTGCACTATTGAGTCTAGAGCCAAGAGATCATCCACAATATCTCGTTAGGACACTAAATTCTTGAAGACTTGCTTTCTCACACAATGTGGAAAGTAAGTATATATTAAGAGTCCCACGCATTATCCTTGTGGTATTGCGGAACATCCGAGTGATATGAAAATATTCATGATGAAGATGGAAATCCTTCTAGAGCCAACATCAAACAAGCTCTTGGTGGGTGACATGTGAGATCTTCTCGTAAGATCAAACTTGTGACAACTTGATAGAAACAATGGGCGATTCGGTCTTGAATCAACCTTGGTCCAGAACGGAATTGACGAATACTTTTGGAAAAACCGTTCGATGTGCAAATCTTCTTTTCTCTAGCACGTCGAATGTGTACTTATGTTTTCAAAATTCAAAAGTATCTCGATTGAAAAATACTTTTAGAAAACCGTTCGATGTGCGAATCTCTTCTTTTAGCTAACACGTCGAATGTGTACTCATTCTCTAATACAAAAGTATTTTGTTGAAAATTGATCTTTCTCATAAAACCTTCGTCGTATTGCAAAACTCTTTCTTTAAGCAATACGCGATTGTTTTTCAAATCATTTTCATCAATCGGTGAATCTCAATTATTGGGTTCACTCACTCCGTGTTGTCTTCTTTGAGACGTTCCGGTTTGAGAACAACTAGAACAAGCTGCGAAACCCCGTCAAGGAGATTCTTAGGAATCCTACCCGATCACAGGCGAGATTTGTACCGATCAGCGGGAACCGTGGGCGTGTACCTCAATTCAACGAAAGTGATCAAAGACACTTTCGTGTGTTTATTGCTAACTGTTGTTTGCGGTACATTTGGACGGTTGCGGTGATCGAATTGAGGAGTCAATCCAAAGCCGCATGCTCACAAAGATCCACACTTAATTGAAGAAATCATGACCGGTGCATAACTACATAACCCGGTTACGATATTTTTATACTATGCTTCGCTCTGCCGCAAATATCATGAACCGATGAAGGCTTCCGCTACTCGATGGAAAGATGTCATGATTCAAAAGTGTGAGCATGTCGGTCAAATGTCACAACTTCACATGAAGGCAACACTACTATGGATGATCCAGAGAGATTTCACGTGGTGATGATCTCAAAGAGCTCGAAGATCATCAAAGATGGGATCGATTAAAGGCCTCCACTAAAAGTACAAATCAATGCGGACTTTGAAGAATCGCTACAAAAGCACAAAGATTGTTGAAATGAAGAATTGAAGTCTCGAAATGAAGAACAAAGACAAGAATAGAATGCTAGGATTCAAATGTATAACATGGGGTGACCTCCCTTAGGGAGATTGTTAGAATTAGAAAATTCCATAGTGAAGAGTCGGTCACCCCTAATATTATCTAGCATAAGTTAGCTCGTAGACATATCGTTATTTACCTTATTTAGTAGTTTATTTATTAGTTTGTAGCATAGTATAGTTTAGTGCAACACCGTGGAGGAAGGACGGGTCTTTACCCACTGTATCCCTGATCCACAGGCCGATAGGAGGTCGTGTATTGTGTAAGTATAAATACCCCTTCCATCCATGGAAGGGGTGGTGCTTCTCATAATCTAATATTTCATACTTTGTGTAAACCTCTAGCAAGAACACCCTCTCTCTCTCTACTTTCTCTCTCTAAAATGGCTATCATGTATTTTGATCTCCCAAGACCACCCGAATCATCAAACACATAAAAATAACGATCCTACATAGATATATAAACGTGTAATGAAAGATAAAGAGTAAGAAGCACATCACCACGACACAAGTTATTTATAGTGGTTCGGCTACAAGGACACCTTCCTTGCCCTACTCCACTCCCAGAGTCACCTACTCGAGAGTTCGTAAACACTACACCAATCTCCTTATGGCGGAGAAGCCTTCACAACGCCGCTTAACCTTTTTCCGGTACAAAGCTAAATACCGAGTTCCTTCACACTAAGGGGAACCACACCTATCACAACGTCGCCTACCCTTTATACGGTGCTAGGTTAACCACCGAATTCTTTCACACCAAGGAGAACTAATCCTATCACAACGTCGCCTACCCTTTATTAGGTACATTGAACTTGGTTGATCCATGATTTTCTTTCTAGATACATTGAACTTGGTTAAGTGGTATATATAAAACCATGGGTTATGGGTCAATACAATTTGCTAGTTTTTACCCATTTTGTATATACTTGTTTTTACCCATTTTAGTATACTTGGTTTAAGTATATGCTAACCCAGTATGTAAACACTAGTTGTTGTACATATGTATTTAAATCATAAAATCACTTATACTTGTTTTAGTGTTTATGTGAAAGCGTAAGTGTGTTAGGAAACTATCAACTCAAACTATTTACGTATTCTATTTGTTTCGTTAAAATGATTTTACATTTGTTAATCGACAAAACATTAGAAGATCGTAAAATATAAATAAACATTTTACGGCTTATTTGTATTAACATATGTCATATCCTTCTTTCTCGAAACTCTAAATGTTGGGTTATAAATTGGTCATAATGTGTATCGTTGTCTTAACCTAACAAATTTCACATATATGGTTTGTGTTGTATGTGTAACTATCGATCTCAATGGTGACATCACATCCTCTCGATGTTCCTACGCCTCTTCACCAACTGTCATTCGACCGATGAAGAATTACTTCCACGTCTGAATGGGTGTCAATTGCTAAGAGCAACCGCTACTTAGATGTGGATAGAGGGAACATAATCCAACTTACCGATGGGTCATCGACATCTTGAAGGATACCAACTTCTTTAATGCCCCAACCAAGCGTTGCAAAATCCCATCCATCTATCTTGACAATTACGGAAAAGCGATTCACGGTGCCAAACCGTCAAGTTATCTCACACAAGCTAGCCACTTGTGAATGACTAACCGTAAGAAACTTAAAAGCAGTTCGAGATAATCGATTTCCGATAATGAAGGCTTAAGGGTTATTGTATATGGATAAAACCTCAATATCGATATAAAAATAATCACGAAGATAGATTCAAATTCCTTTAGGAAAAGAATAATAAACCAAATCCCGTGTGTGATCGTTGAAACGGATTAGTTAACCCGAATCGTTTCCCAACGAGGCGTGAATTATAACGTCGTTTTGGTTTGGAATTTAAACCTCGATTTTTGGATTTATGATTTGAATTATTAAACTACGGAAATGGGAAAAGTAATTAAGGAATCTATTCTACGGAAATCCTAAGTGCGAATTACTAAAGCGTAATTAATAAAACGTAAACAAAATGCAACTACGTCTAAATTATACCCTAAAATGCCTAAGATTACTTTTACTCTAGAAATGATATTGGAAAACTATTTAAAAATTAAAACTATTTTAGGATTTTTCCGGATTTTTAGAATTAAAACTAATTTTAACTATTAAAACTAATTTAAAATACTAAAAATTATGAAAAGAGAAGGAAAAATTATGAAACTATTTTCTAAAAATCTAAAATAACTCAAAAGACCTTTTAAACTATTTTTTATTTTTCCGATTAATTTTCTATTTTCTACAAATTTAAAACTATTTAAATCTAATTTAAATTGTGAAAATACCAAATAAAAGGGAAAAATAGGGAAAAATATTTTTATGCTTTTATATTTTTCTTAAACTGGTAAAATTGAAAATTATTTTTGGAACTTTTCTTAATTATTTGCAATAAAAGCTATTTAAAATTGATTAAAACTATTTTTAATAGAGAAAATACCAAACAGTGACCAAAATTATGAAAAACTCGGTAAATTCTAAAATATTAATCTAAATCTATAAAAATATAAAATCGATGATTATGTGGAAGAAATAAGAGCTGATGCACAAACTGTCTATGAATAAGCTAAGGAAAATAAGCTAGAAAGTGAAATAAGCTACCAAACAGTTACTAAAACTAGATTATGCTAAAATAAACTAATTGCAACTGATTACACCTAATCCTAACAAGCCACAAGCTCTGTCTATTGATTTAAGCTAACTGCCTACTTAAGCAAAACAGTGATTAGGACCTAGGTTTGAGCTTAACCACAGGCTTATTTAATAAGCCAAACTAAGAAACAAAAATGCAGTCCTCAAGACCACCAAGTAAGATACAACTAGACCAAGTTTTAGCTTCTAACTCACTGAATTGAGTCCACTGCAAAGTCTGCAAGTTGGCCTGATTCACACTCAGTTCTGCTGAGTGTGAACAGGGCAAAACAAGCTGAATTGAACAGCTGATTTGGAGATTAAAAAGCCTTTATCAGATTTCACAAAAAGTAGTTTCCAATACTAGACCAGTTGAATATGTAAATCCCAAAGTTACACTAGATTTGAACTTAAAATGAATCTGTGAGAGGTCCACAAAGTTTTATGAAAACTTGACTTGAACCTTTTGACTATTTAGAACAGTTTTGAAATTTTGACCAAAGTGAATTTTGAAACCAACTTGTAAACGATTATGATATTATAAGCTTAAACAAAGTTATATTAAGCAATTCCAATGATATAAGAACCTAAATCCAAATTTTGATTATTCCAAATTCCAACAATTACTCGATTTGAACCGATCTAAGATGATTTTGACTATTTGATGAATACTGCTATAACAAAGACTTTAGATCACTATCAATAACCTACTTGAGCATGAATTAACTACACGATCTGATTAACCAATCTTCATCACGGTTTTACAAGCAAATCCAAACACTACTTAATGACGAAATGCAATCTACTCTAGCTAACTTACACGACAACTTATTCTAATATCAAAGCAGATTCACTACACCTAAATAAAGCTAAATAACAAGAACAAGTACTACTTTATAACGGATCTAATGAAACAATAATCGCTACTCTTTATTAAGCTAATTATGTAATGAGATTAAGGCTATACTTACAAGATGTCCTAGCCACAATGGCTTGCAACAAATGGAACAGTGAACCACTATTCCTAAACCATTATCAACCCCAATATCAACTTATTTAAACCAAATCCAAGCTAGATCGTGATGCGAGAACCATAGAACCAATGAAACCGAATTGTTGACTTTTGTTGACTATTTTAGAAATTTGAGTTTGAAACAAGAGTAAGCTCACAATAAGCTATCTCAAGCTTACATGAACCTATTGAAACAAGAGGCGAATATGCCTCAATCCATAGAACAAATTCAATATGTTTTTTTTTTTCAATGATTTTATCTTATTTTTTTAATTTTGAGTTAATGTGAGAAACAAACGATATTACTTGAGATTAAGCTATTATAAACTAAAATGGTACTAATAAGCAATTCAAAACACTTTAAGATCCAAACATAATTTTTGAGCTTAAAAGAGAAATTTCATTAATAAAAAGCTTAATACAAATACTGAATTTAAAAGAGAATTACAAAAACATGTCTAAAGCAAAACTACTCTAAGCTACTGATAATTGAAAAGAAAAAGAGATACATCAAATGTGAATGAATGAGGGTCTATTTATAGCTAAACTTGAGGTCATGGAAGGATCTAGAAATCCAAATGTGTGCTTCTTTGAGTCGTTTTCATCCCTTGGATCACCTTCCAGATATCCCACTTGATGTCCACCCTTGGATCATGAATGCCACGCTATTTCGACCAATAGGAGAGCGAGAGAGTGGCCTTGAGCACATGGATGGGTGACATGGCACTTCCATGTGTCGGTGATGTCGAGATAAAGTACACATTTGCCCTTAATTACGGTTAAATTGACCAATTGACCTTGAGGGTAAATCTAGGGTTCTTTGCCCGGTAATTGGGGTGAAAAGGCGCGGGTAAGATTTGTTTATTATTGTTTGACCGGTTTTAATGACTTGACCGGTCTTGTGGGAGTTGACTCGGGTAATAAACCGGGTTGGTGAGGAGCAGGTTAGATAACTTAGCCGGGTGTTGGTTTGGGCTTGAACCGGGTATATTTGATTGGGCGAGGGTTATGGATTGGATTTAGGATTTAATTTGTAACCATTTAACTATCAAGGACCAAACTTGTATAATCTAAAAATCCAGGGACCACAAATGTAAATCTGAAAATCTCTATCAAGGGCCTTTCTTGTCATACTTCAAATAATCCAAGGGTTGAATTTGTAAATTCTGAAACTTGAGGGATCACTCTTGCCAAAAGCTCAAAGTTCAGGGACTAATCTTGACATTTCTTCAAACTTGATTGTAACTTCTAAAAATCATCCTTAGAGAATAAAATCTTCCAAAATGCACAATCCCGACCTTCCGGCTCATTCAAACTCTCTTGATCTCTCGTGCTCGGATTTACGTCGATTTGGTTCCTTTTGTGTGTTTTGCATATCCGTTCTGCACAAGTACAAACTCAAGAAAACTACAAATATTAGCAATAAACGGCTCTTTCTTGGTTGTTTTGGGTCAGTTTTGATAATGAAAAGGTATGTGTTTTAGCACATACCAAAAACAGTTACTTGGGATAAGATATCTGCGTCATACTCGTGTAAGCTGGAAGACAAATGGTATGACATCTTGGTTGACACACTCAGGGATGCTCTTCAGATCACACCAAGAAACCCTTCCAACAAATTTATCACTCCACCCTCCATTCATGAAATCTTAGACTTTGTCGACGAATTGGGATACCCGGAAAGAATAACCAAGATATCATCACTCATCAATGCGGAAATATATCAACCATGGAGATCAATCGTCACAATCCTCAATCTATGCCTAACGGTAAAACATCGTGGATGACAGACAGTCTGAGCTCCCATAATGCAAATCTTGTGGGGAATAGTCAAAGGAAAAATATTGACTTATTTGAACTTATCGGGAAGAATTCATCTTATTCTTAGACACATTTATCTCCGATAGAATTAACTCTGAGAATAAAGTCAAAGGAAGAAAAAGTCTTGGTAAAAGAGTGATACCCAGCATCAGATTCTCAAAACTCATTATCCATCATCTGCTACAAACTCACCGGATCAACTCACGTAGCGAGTCTTCCCTGTATGAAGCCAGTGATGAATTCGTTCTTGGCAACATTAAATATATTGCCAGAGGACATGACAAGGAGATTTTTGGAATGACAGTTCCTGAAGCTTTGCTTAATGATAGAATCAAGAATGCTGATTACTTCAAGAGTTATGTAAAGAAAGCCTCCGCCACAACCGCTGACGCACCCAAGTCCACTTCCACACAATCAAAATCAAAACAATCAGGAACCACCTACTCAAGTCTTCCCAAGAAAAACAAGAGACCTGATAGCTCTGTATCTAATGTCTCTCCTTCACAAAAGCAAAAGAAGAGAAAAAGAGATGTTGGTAAGGGTAATGATGAGGAAACTAAGGTTCCAGGAATTGAGACATAGTTGATTGATGAAGACGAAGCTGCATTCCAACAAGGAATTCAACAAAGCCTTGACAGTCTGAACGAGTCTCAAAAACCACCAGTGGGAGGGGTCATGATAAGAGAGCCAGAGTCAGCACCTCGACAAATCAATCTTGCCACACAAGACAAAGGTAAAGGAATTGTTGGAAGAAAGCGAGAACAAGCTGCACACATGCTCTTGAATATCTCTTCACCACCTCCCAAAACAATTACCCGTTTATCCTCAAGAAAAGAGATGTTGTATCATCCTCTACACAAGAGCAATCTGGATGGACATTGATGTGGCGAGATAGATCGGTTGAATCCCACAATCCGATGATGCACAGGAAGAAAATCGAGAGACACCTTTACTGCAGAGATCCCGGTCCTTGAAACGATGAAGTGATAAAATGAGTCATTAAAGACCCAGGGAGAACCTTGAGCCGAGGATCCGAAGTACAGAGTCTTGAAGAAACAAACATGTCTACAGGATCTCTTTCCTCACTTAAGAATCTTGATGCTGACTTCTCATATGGTGACCAATTCTTAAAAGACGGTCCCTCAGACATCGAATTAGACAAGCAAACAAATGAAAAGGAAGAAGTTCAGTCCATGTTCCCGGTCACTATTCAATAAGACTCTTCAACTGTTCCTCCGATGTCGGCTCCAAAGGTCTCTACTGCTGCCACATCTCCATCAATCACACCGACACTCGAACCTGCTATGACTCATCGCTTCCGACCCAAACCCGCTAATGATCTACTACAAGTTGTCACTACAAGTTGTCACTATCAGTGATCCTGTCACTCCACCTGCCTCACCACCTCCTGTTAAAACAATTGAAGAATTGCTTGAAGAGGCCATGTTACGCATTGCAACTATTGAGAAACATTTTCCTATAGCTGTCAACAATCTTGATAGTCGTTTAAAAAAACTAGAGAATCTTAATCTCGATGAAGTTGTAACAAAGGCAATAGAAGCAGATATTAAAGATGCGGTTGAATGGGCAATGAAGGCTCCATTACTTCAGCGATTCAAAGACTTGCCGATCTCTGACATGAGATCAGTTCTCTCAGAAAGAATGTATGAGGCAGGAGAGCACTTGCACAGTACACATAAGAAATTATACGAGTCACTCGATGAATCTATGAGGCATGATGATCAGCACCAGTTTGTAGTCGATGTTCGTGAAAGGGAGGCTAAGAAGAAAAGAAGGTCGGTTCCGATGGATTCAAAAGATATGTCTAGAGGTCCCAAGTCACCACCACCACCTCCTACTGGTGGAGCAGGCACATATGGAGTTGGAGGATCTTCTGGTACAACCACTTCTCACAAGGAAAGCCCACCTTCACCACCACCAACAACTCAGAAACAAACCGGTACTTCAAGTGGTCAAAGATCCCAAAAGATGTCTAATGCATGGACCACCGTCGACTCCTGGTTTACACCAACCATCTCCACTATTCCTGAAGAGCAAATACTTAATGAAGAGTCCTTCGTTGCTCAAGAGTCACGAATCAGAAGATCATGGCCTTCTACCAAGCACATCCCTAATGTTACTGAAGAAGAAGATTGGTTGGATGCTTATATTGAGGGAAAACACATCAAAACGTCTAGAGATACACCTTCAAAGGATGTTACTCAAAGTTGGCTTACCCAAGATAAACCTCAAACTCACGAACCTTCATGGTTCATTCCAGTCCGATTCAACAAACCCGCACAATAATTGGGCTTCAACTATTATTTCCAACTATGAAGCACCAGTGAAGATTCTCTTCACTTCACGGGGATATGGGAAGCTTTATAAAGTGGTTTTGTGAGAAGAAGGAAATTACATCAATCACTCCTAAAGATCTTGAAGGCCCATCATTTGAAATAGTTAAAGTCTTCCACTCGGATGTTAATCGGCTTCAATACGGATGGACGAATGCTATAAAATGTTGAATGATCAAGTCGGTGAGCGGATCAATAGGTTTGATGTGAACAACCCTCTTCCTCTCGGTGGTGAACTCGAACATATGACCATTCGATCGAGCTCTTCTTCAACCATGACTGGACTATCTATGTGCTCGCACTTCGAAAGAAGACCGGCTTTATCAATTTCGAAAATGAAAGTCGCCACCTACACCGATCGTGGTCTTGAGCAGATGGTACCGGATCAGTGCAGGCGAGAAAAGAGAAAGCAAGATGACATTGTTTGCCTCATATGGCATTTCTCATTGGTGGTTCAAAAGAAGCAATTCTACATCGATAGACATAGTGCTAAGAAGAGTCGCAGAGTGTTCGATCCAGTCGCGTATTCTAAGTGTTATCGATATAGAGATCTTCTCAATCTACGGTATGATTACAAGAAGATTGTTCCTCGAAGAGCGGACTTGAAAGAGCACATTATAGAAGAAAACGACTTCAAACATCTAATGCCAAATGACTTTGAAGATCTCTATCTTCTGAACCTCCAAGGACACCTTGACCATCTTCCTGCTCATGAGAAGAAGGCTCTCTTGGCTGCTTTCAATCTCTGGATCAGAGGCTTGGTCATTCGACTAAGAGTTGGGGATTTTCAATTGGGAATAGAAAGTTACCAGACTCGGGTCAACCTAACAAGACCGCAATGGGAAGCCAAAGGACATGAATATCGTCACGAATATATAGTGATTGACACCCCCAGAGCAGTCCTCTTCACTAACAGATATGGGTCAAGAATGTTAATGAGATTGTGTGAGTTATACAAATTCAGTGATGGTACACTCAAGATGGTCGAAGAAGAATTGAACTCTAAAGTGAAAGAAATCAAAGTTGATATGAAGCCGTGGAACAAAGCGAAATTCAGTCCGATGAGGATTTGAAGAGGTGTGAAGATTTCATTCTTGCAATCGAGACGAAGATTAAATACTAGAATGATCTATCGCACCTTGAAAGCTTTGTGGGTGGTAGACTTAAATGCAGACACTATAAGTTGCTTCAAAGAACTGAATGAAGACATCTTAGGAAGTAGTTTCGGTTTGTACTTTTGATGTGTAAAATGTGGTATATGTACTATGAACAACTATAATGTATGTAATAGTGTTAGGTTATGTATTGTTGTAACCTTTTCTCTAAAAAAGGGAACTTCAGTGTTGTCCACTTCAGATCATATAAAACCGGACATATTTTTCTCCAACAAATATTTTGGTTCATACATATTTAAATCACTTGAGATCCAAAATCTCAAAGGATTTGAAATTTTGATCGGGGAGAAAATGTGATTTTAATATGAAAGATGATAAAAGATGACAATTTTATCTCAAAGTGCATCTTGCTCTCTAATATGTGCTAAGCGCTTTTGAATCTCAAGCATATATAAAGGGGAGCATTTCAAAACAAATACAAATCTTCAAGGTACAAAGATTTCCATGTTTTAACATAATGTACCTTGATGGTGTGTTAAATGGTTTCTAAATATTTGGTAATTGTGGATGTACTTCAAAAGAACTCTTGCCTCTATGTGATTAAATTATTTTACAAATCCTATGCACATATTGAGGGGGAGAATTTACCAAAGAAAATCAAATGGCTTTTTCTATGAAAATTGTGATCAAAGAAAATATTTCAAAGAACTCTTGCCTCCATGTGCTAAAAAATTTCAAAATCATATGCTCATGTTGAGGGGAGCATTTTAAATGATCAAAACTATTAAGGTACAAAATGCTTTGATCTCGTATCACATGCACCTTGATTGTTTTCAAATGATTTTCAATTGGTTTCGAGAAGGAATGAATTGTACCAAAAGACCGACCATTTTACGTTATGCATGGAGTTATAAGGATGGTGAGGTTAGGTATTAGTTCCCACGAGCTGCAAGAACCGGAGGGATCTACCGAGGACAATCCACTAGATAGTGTAGAAGTTCTTAGGTATGATGTAAAAGGAGAAAATGAGATATGGGAAGAGTCGGATGAGTCCGAGCTAGTCTTGGAATAAACCCCAACAAGGTTCTAGTTATGAAGTCTCGGTAAGCAATGAAGGGGTTGAAGAATGAAAAAGAATTGAATGAGAAAAAGGTAAAAATAAATAGCCCTCCATTTGTTCAACCTTAGGGCGAAACCGGGTTCAATTCATATACTCGGGTGGTTACCAAGGTAACATCGGTATTGAAGACAAGGCGTCATGGACCCGGTGGACGACTTTTCACAACTTCCCAAGCCACTCAAGTTCCTCTTAAAAGGGCTTGTTTCATTCTCACGGGGAACCTACATAATCTATCGACTTTCTCTTAGAGTTTGTTGATATTGAAGAAGGAGACCCTCTCTCTAGTCTCCGGCATAGGAAACCAAATATGCACAATTGAGTCTAGAGCCAAGAGATCATCAAATAAATCTCCTCAGGACACTTTCAATGAAGACTCTCTGTTTCACACAATGTGGAAAGAGAGATTATATCTTATGAGTCCACGCATTATCCTTGTGGTATTGCCGAACATCCGAGTGATATGCATACATATTCACAATGAAGATGCAAAGCCTTCGGAGCCAACATCAAACAAGCTCTGGTGGGTGGCATGTAAGATCTATTCAATAGATCAACCATGTGACAATGAGCAGAAACAATGGGGCGATTCAATCTTTTGAATCAATCTCAGTTCGAGTTATGGATTGACGGATACCTTTGAAAAACCGGTCGTTGTGCTTAAAACTCTTTTCTTTAGCACATCGATTTGTGTACTCATATTTCAAAATAAAGGTGTTTATGATTGATAATTGATTTTCATTAAAACATTCGTTGTATTGCAAAAAAATTTCTATTGAGCGATACGATTGTTTTTCAAATCTCTTTTCATCAACCAGTGAATCTCAATTATTTGGTTCACTCACTCCGTGTTGTCTTCTTTGAGACGTTCCGGTTTGAGAACGACTAGAGCGATTGCGAAACCATCAAGGAAATTCTTGAATTATACGATCACGGGCGATGCTTGTCTTGATCAACGGGGAACCATGGGCGTGTACCTCAATTCAACGAAGTGATCAAAGACACTTTCGTGCACTTTATTGTTAACTGTTGTATGCGAGTGCCCGACGTTTGCAATTGCTCGAATGAAGCGGTCAATCCATAGCCGCATGCTCACACTACACATTCATCTCTAAAGAAATCATGATAAGTGCTTCAACGACTGATACTTTCACTCCATGCTTACGCTATGTCAGTAAATATCATGAACCGATAAAAGCTTCCACTACTCGATAAGAAGAAATCATGATCCAGAATGTGAGCATGTCGGTCCAAATGTCACAACATCATATGCTGGCAAAACAACAATGGGTGATGCTGAGATTAATTGTGGCTGATGATCTCTCTTAAAGCTCAAAGGTCATCTATGTGGATCAGCTCCATAACCTCCACGAAATATACATTGTAGTTGGACAATGATGAAATCACCACGGAAGCACAAAGTTTGAATAGTTTGATGAGTTGATGTCTACGAGCTCAAGATTAAAGATTAAATAGATTGCTAAGATTCATAATGTAATTCATGGGGTGACCTCCCTTAGGGGGAGATTTTTAGGAATTGGAAATTATATTGTGAAGCATCGGTCACCCCAAGTATAATCTAGCTTAAGTTAGCTCGTAGACATATCGTTTATTATGTTAGTTGTTAGTCAGTTATTGGCATAGTTTAGTCTAGTGCAACACCGTGGAGGAAGGACGGGTCTTTACCATTGTATGCACGATCTACGACCCGTTGAAGGGCATAGTAGTTTGTATAAATAGCCCTCTCCCTCAAGGAGAGGTTGGATGTTCATTGGAATCTAACCTTCCATGTGTTTTCTCTCACTAGAACATCTCCTTTCTCTCTCTAAAAACTTATATACGCCTCACATGTTTATGCTTTGATGTGATTATGAAATCCTATATCTTACAGTGAACAATCATACATTTCTTATTTATGTAAATATACAAATAATTAGGTTGTAATCTCTTATAATTTTCTTATTATGTAACAGCCCAGAAAAGATGATAATGGGTGCGGATATTTTATGTGGAAGGATGCATTTGACGAGTACTTAAGAACAATCTCTTCTCAAGGTTCTGGATCTGCACCAACAGAGTGCTCGGTGGCATGAAAAAGATCTTAGGATAAGCTTGTTGGAATCACAAAAACATGTGTTAGAGACAAGAGTAAGGTTCTTTGGAGGCCGGACTTGAAATGGCAAGGATTCTGACGACCACGCATGTCGGTCGATGCATTACTTCGTGAGCTGTTAGGTGACATGGAAAATATTCGTATGTAGTAGTAGTAGTTGTTGTTCTTGTAGTTGTTGTTGTTGTTGTTGTTGAGATGTTGTTGATGTTGTTGTTGTTGATCAAAGTAGTAGTTGTTCTTGTAGTTGTTGTTGTTGATGTTGTTGTTGTTCTTGTAGTATGTATCTGTCAAGTATTTTTATAAATCAAAGCACGTGCTGGATTTGTAAAGCTGACCATGTTCTTAGTTAACGGATTATGGTGTCCAAACACCCATTTTCCAATGCTAACAAACACGAATTAAGAACCATATTAATTCATCATAAATTTAATATTTTTGTTTTTCCCATAGCTATATATCTACTGTTTCGTCAAGTCTCATCAATAAATCCCAAGCGTTGGATAACACGGAGATACAACCCAATGCTCAAAATTCAAGTCTTCGTTTATTTTGACCAAATATTTTGTAACGACAGACGATGGAACTAAATATATCTTTGTTTTAATTTTAAAATAGTTTAGGGTTTTACGTAATGAAAAGACTATCCAAGCATCGGGTTTTAGTTATGTATTAATAGTTGCAATAAAATGTATTTTTATAATTACAGGTTTCTTGGGGACATGTCCTCGGGGAAAGGTTTAGCGGGAATTCTTCCATGAACAATTAGCATGCTTTGACTTTGGTCAAACTTTTGGTAAAGTGAAATACACTTTCGAGAGGACAAGTCCCGGAGAAAGTACACGTTAATTTTGACTATCCGGTCAAAATTTGTTAAAATCAATAAACTTCGCCGGGGACATGTCCTCATGAGAATGTGTATGTTGAATTTTCCCTAACAGGTCAGCGCATTCATGTGCCACGTCAGATGTAATTTTGTCGTTTAGTGACTTTCGCCGGGGACTTTGTGTCCCCGGCGAAAGTCTCCTCCCCCGTTCATCCGATTGTTGTAGTGTTTATATTTCGTAGATGATTAAAAAATTGAGCGAGGTAGTCTTTTATACAAAAACTCGTCTTGTTCAAGTGTATATCGGGCATAAAATTGAGCCAAACAGCCCCAAATCATAAGAACCGCGTCAAATGTATATATGTGGGTTCGTATTGAAGTCATTTTTTTTATCAAACATATATAAAATTAAAAGCTCACAAGAATACCTTATTTAGCATCAAAGCTCCTCCATCATTTTTATAACCTGTGACTGTCACAAAGATACCTTATTTAGCATCAAAGCTCCTCCATCATTTTTGTAACCTGTGACTGTCACAAAGATAATTAATTTATCTACTTGTAGCATTTATAGTTTGCATAAAACTTTATTTTGTAACCGGTAGGTATATATCGACAACACGTTTTAGTCATTACATATTCTTAAAAATGTTAACAACGTAAAATGTAAAGTCCGCAAAAGATATATTTCCAATTTCCTTAAGACATCTCAAGTCACAAGTATCACAATGAGTTAACAAATGTGTGAGTAAAATTAATTTGCTATCACCCTCTAATGAAGTTACCTTTAAGCAACATATTATATTACCACTGTAGTCTTATAGCACATGTGATATGTACATCAAAGATAATGGTTCTCATGATTTGAAAAGACTCATAAAATATGGGTGCATTTATATGTGCATTGTATCGAACATGTGGTGTGATTATGTAAAATTGTTGCAAGTACGTACAATTTTTGTGATTGATCATGCTTTCAAACATTCGGTACCCAAAACATGAACTAACCGAAAGAAGCTGGTTGCAGTAGTCCTGTTGTGAAGCCATCGATCGCCAAAACAATAACTCCACTTGGTCACGATCACGATCGAGTTTAAAGGTTTTAATTTCAAAAAACTTACCGTTTATATGCAACGGTTTAAAAAAAAAAAAAGAAAAAGAAAAATTACCTTTATAAATACACAATACAAACACACTTCAATCCACAAATCTATTTCACACAATTCAAACTCAAAATACTTCTCAACACAAGATTTAATATGGCTTGCCGTCTCCCCTATTCCGTTGAAGATATGCAAGTGTACGTTCAAAATCAATGCAATAACGACGATGAGGCTCAAATTGTTTGACCAGACGAAGGCGGAGAAAGAACAGATGAGAGAAAACTACAAGAGTTGCAACGACATTACGCCTGAACGAAAAGCTGTGATCGACAAATTTTTGAAAGATCAAGCCCGCAAAGATCGCGAGATTGCTGACAAGTTGTGGCGGTGTGTTCAAAAGGTATCGGACAACGTCAGCACCAAAATCAATTGGAGCTACCGGGAGAACGAAAAAGATGGTGTAGGTGCATCAACTTCGACTACCAACTTCGAGCTACCGGGGGAACCTCTGCTAGACGAGGAAGATTTGGCTCGCATCGAGGGATTTGCCGGTTATCGTACTCCTTGTATTACTCTGCATGCGGGTAACATTTAGATTAGATTTATGATTTATGTATTTGTATCGTTTTAGATATAATATATTATTGTTTTATTTAGTATTGTAACATTTAATTATTAATGAAATTTTATTTTGTGTTAAAATGTTTCTTTTTTTTTTTTTTTTTAAATGAACTTGGTCGCCTTCTTTGGGACACCTAATCGCTGAAGGTCATTTGTAGAGAAAACTTACGTGACAATGAAAAGTAAGGGATTGAATCCTCACTGGAGGCGACCTAAGGCGCCCCAATAAGGAGCCCCAATCCCTCTTATTTTCCCCGCCACGTTAGCTTTCTCTCCAAATGACCTTCGGCGATTAGGTGCCCAAAGAAGGCGACAAGTTCATTTTTATTTAAAAAAAAAAAAAAAAACATTTTGCACAAAATAAAATTTCATTAATAATTAAAATGATACAATACTAAATAAAACAATAATATATTAAATATAAAACGTTATTAAATACATAAATCATATATCTAATCGAATGCTCCCGCATGCGAGTCATCTGAGGAATGAGGAGACGGCAAGCCATATTAAATCTTGTGTTGAGAAGTATTTTGAGTTTGAATTGTGTGAAATAGATTTGTGGATTGAATGTGTTTGTATTGTGTATTTATAAAGGTAATTTTTTAAACCGTGCATTAAGCGGTTAGTTTTGATATGAAAACGTTTGAAATACCCGATCGTACTGCGACCAAGTTGTGTGAAAACATTGGACGATCGATTCGCCACATCAAGGACAATCGATCCTTCACTCGATCGAGGCACCCACGATCGACACAAGATTGGCTCTCGCATGCAGCCTAAGGCGAAAGAAAAAGATCCCGATCGATACTATTAAGAACCAATCAATTTAGAAATTGAGAAGATCAAAATTCATTGTTCAAACTAAACTAAAGATTTTAAATAAATTTACCTTTAAATCACAAGCATTGCATATCATTAAACTATTGGGCAAATCTGTTTTAAACATAAGCCTGCAAGATCAAAATCAAAATTATGACTATGAAATCCAACTATTATTATAAGTGTAAGAAAACTCAAAACTGTAGAAATAGATTATGATGATGGTGTCATACTTTTACTCGTGATGAAAATTGAGAAGGATGAACAACTACTTTTAATATTCAAGTTATTTAGATGTTGAGTAAGCATAATAAAAAGCTTCTAGTGAAAGTTTCATAACTAAGTTGCATATTTAAAAGGTTTGATCATATTTTAAATGGGAAAACGGTTAATTAGAACAAATCCACTTAATTTTTATTTACCTACCTAAAATAAACTTTCGAATTTTATTGATTCTAGCCGTGTTTCCTTCAATAGTTTTCGTGTCCAACCATGCATTTTTAATTTTCACTTTTTTACTTTCAAAAAAAGTTTGTTTTTTCATTATATGTAGTCAAGATACTGAAGAAATAAGGAGTTCGTAATATTATTTATTTAAGAATAAGTATATTTGGAATTTTAGGCAGAGATAACACACATAAACTGGGTTTAAACTTTTAGATATTATCTGACAAAAAAATTGATCAGTTATTGGTACTTCTAAAACACCAACAATACACCCTTCATGTTTTTTTTTTTTTTTTTTACAATTTTGTTTATATTAAAATTATAAAACTGAAAGTAAATAACATAAAATATAAAGTTTAATAAGTTAAAAGTATTAAACTGACAAAAAATATAAAACAAAAACTGGTAAAAATTTGTGATGTACTGTAAAAAAAAGTAAAAGAGAGAGGTGGAGAATGTAGAAATGAGCCGGATGTATTCGTAGTAGCACCCAAAATAAACCAGAATGTAGTAATGACATGTACCTTTTTTATAAATTAAAGAAGAAAAGGCCAGGATGCCTTTATTGACGAATTTTAGGCTTTCTAGCTATGACAGTTTTGTTTAGTCACTAAATGACATATCTTCTTGTTATTTAATCGGATTATTGTCTAATAAATTAACAAAAAGTGTCAAATGCTTAATCAAGTAACCATCTCGATTCGTAGTTATTAAAACCAAATATCCTAGTAAAGAAAGAGTATCTACCTTGAACATGTGAAAATTGACTCCTAGAAATACGAGCAATAGAATTGAAATCTGTAAAAGGTAAATCAGTTTTTCACATTTAATAGTATGGAATGCCACATCATCAAGATCAAGATTCAATACTCTGTTTTTTAAAGAAAAAAATGCAGTTGTAGTCAGACATTACACACAGTTAAACTTGTACACAAACACTGGTCCTGACTTGGTTCTTAAAGCATGGGCTTGATAACAAAATTTCTTCACTTTCGAAATGGGAGTTTGCTCAAATGTTAGCCTTTAAAAAGCAACAACAGAATTCAATGCTACTTGCTATTTTAATCGTACCTTACTGCTCAAATCTCTTGTGCCTTGTCGCTATCATACTCATGTAAAATTTCTAGCTAAAATTCTACCATGTCCGTACCTAGCAAATTGCTATACCTTCTATCTTATTTAGAAAATAAAACTTTTACAAAGACATTTTTTTATAGAAACCGACGAAGTGTAATTTTTTCAATTGAACAACCAATTCAACCTAGCTAGAAGCTAAGAAATTACTCGAGCAATACAAAAGCTTATTACAACCTAAAAAGGGGACTATATATATTTAACCAAGTCTAAAAAATAGAGTTTATTAATTTACTCCGTATTAACTTCATATATTGTTTCCTTTTGGGCTTGACAAGGATGTAAGCATCGAGTCAGTGAAATTGTCCCGAATCGAGTAAAACAATATCATGAAATTAACATCAGTACCAACAGAATTAAGAAGGATATGATTACAGGTTGTGATTCAACAAGAATTAGTACTTTACATATGGATTCGCCCATGCATGGGAGGAAATGGATCGAATGACAGCTTATGGTAAGTGTGAAGCGTGCGCTATTTAAAACTTTTTTCCTAACCTAAAATCATGTTGGCTACTAGCAAGACGGTAGAATGAAGGAATGAATTACAAGGGGGATGAAGTACGTAGGCCAGTTGCGTAGTCATTCTAACATATTATCGCTAGAACACTGACCAGGAGCCATATAGAAGATAATAGTTTGGGTTGTCTCCAAGTGTTTCGTCTGAAGGTGTTTATAGAGACTGCGGTGAAATTCTTCCGTATCAACCATTCTGAGAAGGTAAGAGATACATTAAATAACTTTTTTTTTGAAGAATATATTAGCTCAAACTTATAAACGTTTACAAAGATACAATAAAACAATATCAATGGACATACCCCATGATCCACAACAACATAACAGCATACAATCTAATTAAAGATCTCAATACTAATTCTTCACATTCCACACTAGTAGTATGTAAGTATGTAACTACATTTCTTATAACAATATTGGAACTATAAACCATTCCAAGTAAGAATAGCATATAGCACAATATCAATAGCCTCATTACAACTAAAGTTCACATGTTTTGGCTACATTTTCTTTCATGAAGGTAATCCAATACTCACACTGCAGTTACCATCCTCACAGTGAGAAATATGAAGCACACTTGCTATAATAAAACGGGAGCAAAGAATTATAGTGCATATTAGCGGAGATGGCGTTACAAAGGATATTGAGCCACTCCAATGTGGTAAGAAACTGTACTCTTTGATTTGGAACCTCCAATGATACTCTTTACACCAAGTATACGTTACACTTTAACCATCAAACCTACAAATACATTTGTACATATGTATTTATTTATCATTGCTATGATATGATGTAAGAAATATATACTCCAGTTTTCAAGAAAATAGGGAGTTGAAGGGAATGTCAGAGATTTTTTTTACCTTCAATTAAGACGTTGGTCATAGTCAAGGCTAGTAAGTAGTTACATTTATGAAGTTACTTTAGCCAAGAATATGTAAAGATGGTTCTGGTATCATATAGAAGCATAATGAGCATCTCAAACATTTTTTGCACAAAGTTTTTACCATGGAAAAGGGTATTATTCCCCAATTCGTATAGCATCACTAATTACATACACATCCTGAACTCATCATCCATGATACGCTTTTGGATTGTCACAAAAACAGTACGTACCCACAAATTAAAATATAAGTTATCATTCACGACTTTTACTAAATCAACACCGGTTCATGCAACGAGGTGTTTGTCAAGCGTGGTGGCTGAAATCTAACATATAGCCTTTAACTCGTTTTTTCGATGAAAATTGTGTTTGTTGTTGAATAAAAACCGGTTTATTCATATCAGATGCTGTTTCAGAAAATAAGATCAAAGTCGAATTCTGACCATCAAGTTTAAAATTAACTTGAAACTCACCTTAAAATGCTAATTTACATTTAAAACCCTAAAAGCGGTCAAAAGTTTAATATGATAGTATCTTGATGGTGAATGGAATTTTTAGAGCCATATTTTCTCTAGCAAAAAGTGTGTATGTTAGAAGAGATAGACTAAAGTAAAGTAGTAAACTATGTGTAAGTATGAAACTTAAAAGCTCATTAACGTAAGCAAGATTACATATAAAAGAAATTAACACACTTGACAGTAGTACATTGCAACTTACAAATTATAATCTTAACAAATAAGCAAAGTAAATTATATGTATATATATATATCTTACTAAAATTAAGCCACTATAACCTAGGGTTTCCACCAATTTCCTTCATACCAGTACAACTTTCCTGAATTTCGATCAAATGCGAGGTTTACTTTCACACTATGCCGCATTGAATGCTAATCCTTCAATTGCTAGCGATGCACAATATATATGGCTTTTGTGCAAAAGCGAAAAGCCGCAAGCTTAGAATGGAAAGATGGGAAAACAATATGTAAATCACAAGAGATGGGTGGTAGTAGTAGAAGTAGAATTGATGCCTGTTAGATCAGTTGTACCCCATGCAACATTGCTAGTCCCCGAAAACTGATCATTTCCTGAAATACCAAGAAAATTTCTAGACAAATTCATTCCTTGATGTTGCTGTTGCTGATTATGATGATTTGCCTCCATCTTCATTCCTCCATCTTGTCCACCGTAATTCGATGGGCCTTCACCATACATACCGCCATTAGCACCTTCCAAAAATGGAAAGTGAGTAAATTTGCTACTAGGGTAATTGCTATCTTGACCAAGATTAGTCACATCATTTATATTTCCACCCCCAAATGTTAAGCCAGGATTTCCACTTCCATAGTGATGCAAGGGGTGCATCATGGGAAATTGTGGTCTAGTGTTGTGAGATACATGCCCTAATATATCACTCGGGCAACTATTAGGTGAAATTGGATTACTACTAGTGGAACTTGTGTTTGCTCCTGGGGACTTAGACCGAGAACCCCTTGATCCCTTGCTACTTTTCTTGTTTCTTCTGCAGCCACCACCCACTGGCACGTTCCTCAACGCGCCACCTCTTGTCCAGTAGCGCCGACAAGTCTTGCAGAAGTGACGTGGCTGTGATAGACTGTAATTGTTGAAGTAGCAAAACTTTGTATTAGTAGATTCACATCTAGGGCATTTCATTGCGGTATCTGGCTGTGGCAGCTTAGTCATCCTTCCATGATCCGATATGTGTATAGATCTTCCATCTCCACCACCTCCTAGCAGTGGAGGTGGTGGCATCAGTGGTGGCGGAAGCTGAGAAATATCATGATGATCCCCTCCGCCGCCACCACTACCACCAAAGCCTCCAGTTGGTTGCTGTAAAAAAAAAAAAAAATCACGATGTGAGTATATTCTACTAAGAATATAAGATATCATTGTCTTTTTATATGAATTTATAAGAAAAGTAGCTAATAACCTTTATTTTTGTTTTTTTTTAAAGTTTTAGGACCTGTTAATTAAGAAACACGTACAAAACATAATTACAATCAATCGAACAAGAACACTGAAACACCTTTTATGTGAATACATAAAAGATTTGTGTTCGTGCTTGTGAACATAGACCGATCACATACGTTGTGTTCGTTTTTTATTGCTCCTTAGCTTAGTCCATTTTTGCCATAGAAGAAGTATATGAAACTGAAACCAAAGCCATTCTTTGAGTTACCTGCTGAGGCCAACTGGGATGATCTAGATAGGAAGGAAGTGATGAGAAAACCATATGATGATTTGGGTGGTCACTAATTGAGAGCTATCTCTTTCTTTAATTTCTTTTGAAAAAGTTTGAGTATGGTGGAGAATCACATCAATAATAAGGGACTTTCACAGAGAAAGATATTATGAGCCTGGAAAGATAAGGAAGAATTGTAAGGTGTGTTGTGTTTATTTGTTTTTGTTCCATACTCTTAGCCCACTCTCTATTTTTGTCTTCCTTATATATGTAGGGTTTTATTTTTCTTAATTATATTCCTAAACTTACACAACTCTGTTTGTTATAATATGTCCACAAGTTTTTTTTCCTTCTCTTTTTACTACCTTCACTCTCATTCTAGAGAAAGTGGGACTCGTTGCAACTCACAACAAGGAAAAGCAGGATAGGCGACGACCCTTTGACGAGGACATCCATGTCCTCGCCAAAAGGCACTAATGACCAAAAAATTTGACTTTCAGTCTTTGACTATGCCATAATATTTATAAAAGAAAATGATGAAACCTTGCCAAAAGGTTGACCACTTTTTATTTTTTCCCCAATTTTTCATTTACGTTATTCGTTTCCCTCTAAAATTTCCCGCCAACTCTTTCGCGAGGACATGTCATTTCCAAAAGGTTTGACGAAAAATTGATCAGTTAATCATATGCTTAACTTGCACTTAGTGATTAGCAGAGTGATGTTGGTGACGTGGCTTGGCTTTTTGGTGAGGACATGTCCTTGCCAAAGCCTTTGACCAAGTTGTTGACCAGTTAATTGTGATACCTTTGATACGACTATGAGCGAACTTTATAAACACATTTAGTGGTCGAACTTTATACTACTCTTATGAATAAGTTTTAACGATATAAACAACATAGACACTCAAATTATAAATCTTAACTCAACTTATTCTAGTTCCCGCTGTTGGAATGAGAATGGTTTGAATAAAGTGACTGTTGTGGGACTTTTTGTTTCTTCGGGTGTTTGGGACAAAAGTTCTTTTGTGTCATTCAAATTCACCCTTAAAAGAATTCGAGCCACTCATCGATTCACCAGAAGCAGACAATATGCTCTTGAGCCTGTCACAAAGTTGGGTTATTCCTAGAGTTTAAGACCTAATACAAGACAACTGTTTTCTTGTATCCCATGATGGCCAATACTTCTTTGACAACCGAATGTGTAGCATTATAGCTCGAAAGAGAAAATTTAGCTTGGTAAAACATATGAATTACATTCCAAATTGATAAAAGTTTAATAATTAATTAACACATTCAAATAAACCGCCTGCGTTTATTTGATTTAAAAAATGGCATAAAGTATCATTACATCTTTTAGATCGTATTCCTTATTTACACCCTAATCGTTTTTCAATCTCTCGATTATTTTAATTGGCTTTTTATTTAGGGTTTCTTGATTGTCGGTTTTTCTATAAACCCTAATCGCGTAGTGTATACGACTATCCTTTTAATCATTTTCACTAGTGTTTGTTTTCGGTTTGGGTATGTCCGTATGGTTCTTAACAAGGAGATCTTATGGATCTGTTATTTTTGGTACGATCCGCTCTTGTTGTTTGGATTGACATAGTTTTGGTCGATCGTACTTTTGGTGGCTATCATGGAAAAAAGATACCCTATTTTTTTTAAGGTTCGTTCTATTATCGATTTAATGTGACCATTGTCCGGGTCTCTGCTTTTTACACGTTGGCTATGATGTTGTTTTACATGGACGTGGGGTTCCTTGTGTAGCGGTTTTATCTTCAGTTTACGTGGGTTTGGAAGAGTGGAACTTAAGTTTTTGTGGTTCTTGTTCAAAAACCACGTATTGCTTGTTCTCAGATGTCTTACTGGTCGTAAATCTAATATGGTGTATCTTGAGACCTTTTTTTTGGTACGTTAGGGTTGGTTGGATGAACCCTATGCCTCGTTTTTACTTCTGTTCCGATTTGTTGTTGCCATAATTAATTAATAGTTCTCAGATCTTGGGACATTATGAGTAAAGTGTTGGTCGGTTATGGTGGCCAATTGGTGGTTAGGGCTTGCATAACCTTATTACTTGTTTTCTCGATCCGAATTAAGTATAATAGGGCATTGATTATGTTTTATTATTGCAATTGATCGTGATGCTCTTGGGTTGTATTATGTCCTTTGCGGATCCTTACACTCCATGTTTCGCTCGTCTTTGTGGTATCATGAAGATGATTCATCCCATGTTGGATTTTTTGGTTTGCATCGGTTTCATCCATATACATGGGGTGATGTTGATGTATTGTGAGACTTTGGTAAGCTATTTATCCAAGATCTTGGTTTAGTGTTACATGCTTATTGTTGTTTTAGAGGTTGGGTCAAAGGTTCGATGCATCATTGGACGATGTGTTCATGGGTTTTTTTCTACTAACACATTGCAGGTTGAAGATGCCCGTATGCCTTGGTTAGGGCTTCTTCATTTGGTTCAAGCTTCAATGTGGATTTCAGACGTGCCTCATGTTATTTTTCGAGCTTTCTAGATCGCATGGAAGTTGATTGGAAGTACTATAATGACTATAGCTCAGATGTTATCCTGAGTAAAGCTAGCGCTTAATTCTCATTTTTATATCTCTTTGTATAGTCATTGTAGTTGTTAGTTATAAGCATGGTCAGTCATTCTTATATAGTGGTTACATGTAAGTTGCACATGTTGTGCATTTTTTGTCGCCCCGATCAGGCTGTGGGCATGGGATTCACCCATATCATTTGTACTTCAATGTTTTTGGTGAAATTGAATTTTACTGGGGTGAATTAACCCTTTTACCCAAAAAAATGGCATAAAGTTAAGTACAAATTTAAACGACGACTCGAAATGCTATATTGGTTTGGCTAAATGAAAAACTACTCCACACGAAATTTTTCCATGTCATTAAAAAGCTCATGACGTATTGCAGCTGACTGATATGTGTGGTCCTCGTGATGCTTTTTCATATCTAGTATTGCCACAAATATCTTTATCTTTAGAGACAAGCAAGATCTTGCATTTTGAGCACAATGCCTTTTCAAGACTTGGTGCATATCCAACATGTCTCAGAGAAGAACTTGGAGTTCTTGAAGGTCCCTGAGAAGAACTTGGGGGTGTTGAAGGTCTAGGAGAAGAACTTATACGGAGGTAGAGCTCATCTTTTCATATAAAATATCCACATTAATAATCTTTTGTGTTGGTTGTTACAGAGTAAGGAATCATAAGAATATCTTTTTAACAACCAAATTATTTATATATTACATAAACAAAAAACTTCTGATTGTTCACCTTTGAACGAAGACATGCATAGTAAAGTCTACCATGACTTTTAGGTTGATGTGATTTTCTCAGCACTACATCTCATGCTCCACGGGTATACTTTAATTTTTTATGTGGCTCCATTTGCATAGCTACTAAGTCGGGTGGTGGTGATGAGTGTGGTGGTGTAAGGATAAGAGTTAACTAGAGGTAGAAATGTAGCTGGCGTTGGGAGGTCGTCAGTGTTCGGTTCACAAACCCAAGGTACGTTATCATACTTGCAACAAGAAAGCAATGAGATGATGAATAAACATGCAAAAGATCTTGTTACAGCTAGAATGGATGTCGAGGCCACACAAAATCAACTCACTCAAATGGTGTCCTTCTTGAAAAATACAGGTTTTTCTGAGTTAGCAAACATTTTTCCTTCCTCGAGCGGGAATGAAAGCAATGATAGTGATGGGAATGGGGATGGGCAGTAGGGATTATTGCATGCGGTGTAGTTATATTTGCGGCTATTTGTGGTTATGGGTATGGACATGTATGCGAATATTTGTGTGACTTTTGTTTTTGAACCATTTTGGCGAATTGGTATGTTTTAGCTGATATTTATGTGTATGGACATGTTTGAATAATGTTTTAGCGGGTTTGTCAGTGAATAAATGTTTAGCGAATTGGTATGTTGTTGTTGGGTCACTATACATTGTATTTTGGGTCATTGCGTAGATTGTTTGGGAAACAATTTGAAAAAAACCGAAAAATATGCGAGAATCGAAGACTTTGTGCTAAAAGTACAAGGCTATTGGCGAGGACAATGTCTATTTTAGCCTTTTAATATTTGTTCTTTTAGCGAGGACATGTCTTCGCCAAAGCTCGTGGGCCTAACCAATTTGGGTCGCTAATTTAGTTAATTATATATAATTAGTTAATTAAATGATTAATTAACTAATTAATCGGTTTAATTCACTAATTAATTAAAAGTCTTTGGCGAGGATAAGTCCTCGCCAGATGTCTTGTGGGCCCAGATGGTAAACTTTGACAAAGAAATGCATGAGTCCTACTCTGTCGTCGGTAAAAGTCAAAATCCGTCGTCGTCAAAGACATTAGCGACGAGTAATAGGCGGGACTCTTTGGCGAAGACATGTCTCGCCAAAGACTATTAGCAAGGACTTGTCCTCGTCAAAACCTTCGAAAAAAATCCTCTGCAAATAGGTCGAATGTTGTAGTGAGTTAGCTAAAAGCTTTTAGCACAAATTTCAAGTTAAAATGTGTATTGTCTTGTATATTATTAGTCTTTACTCGTGTATACACATCGACTGCAAATAATTTTTTTCTTGGAAGGACATTTATGTAGAAACTTTATTTGTGTGTCTAAAAATCCGACAAAACAAGCTTCATAATACACCTTTTACCAAAAAAATACTTTTTTCAAAGGGTTTCCTCGGTAAATTTTTTTACTCCACAACATAATTAAGTACAATGAATGTGGATGAATCCCACATCTCAGCCCAAAACTAAGCAAAAACAAACATACCAACGGTGCTTCAAACCTACACTATCATAAAACATAGGGGTGTGCAGTTCGGTTTGGGTCGGTTTTGGCTAAACCAAACCGAACCGAAATGTTCGTTTTGTAAAACCCAAACCAAACATTCAATTTTAGCGGTTCGGTTTTTCAAAAATGTAGACGAGACAAATGATACGGACGGGGAGTAATAAACTTGTATGTTTTAAAATTTATTATATGTGCATCAATTTGAAGAGCATGAAATCTTTGATTTATGATATATCCTTTTTTTAGTTAAAAACTTAAGTATTTTAAAGATACTAGAAGGGTACCCATGTAATGCGGCGGCGGGTACCCGATGACTCTTTTTATGGTGTGCAAATGTTTTTCACTTTAAACCTTCCTCATTTAGCATGTCTCAAATACTTTATTACATAGTAGATATATGTTTTTCAAAAGTAGAACGTCTATATTATTAATAGTATAAATAGTTAGCACTTTTATTTTTCAAATTTTAGCATTAAATAGGTGGTTATAAGTTTAGTGGGATTTTCTTATTAACAATTATTTCTATTAAAATATACAATTATTGGAGGGGGTTGCATATAGTTTAAATGAGACTTTAAATTTTCACACTTTACATTAATTTTCCTTTTATAGTAATGTTTTTTGTCTTAAAATTTTAAGATTTTTTTTTATAGAAACTCTCAAATGCTTTGTAATGTAGTATAGATAACTGATTAGAAATATAGATATAAGAGAATGAAATAAAAATATATTACAGTTTTGATGATATATATGCAATTATTTCTAAAATGAAAATGATGTAATCAGAAGTAGTTTTATTTATACATAATGCATGTATGAAGCACTTTTTCGTAAAAGGTGCATTATGAAGCATGTTTTATTACACCCTACGGGTGTCGGTAATAAAATTAGATAATAAATTTATTTTATGCAAGAAATATTATCATTTAGGGTCTGCTAAGCTTAAATTATTTTAGGAGTTTTGGTAGGGATGGTAACTAGGGCGCTTGATTATGGTTGCTATGTCACAGCAGTTAGCTAAAAGAGTTATTGTACTTATGTTAGATATTATTCTAAAGGCTTGTTGTCTAAAATTTGACTTGCATGTTGTTATTTTGTAGGATTTATTGCTGATATAGGCTGCACTTGGTTGGCTATTTTGGTTTCGCAAAAATTAGAAGCGAAAAAATGCAAATGTTTTTTGCAGCCAACTTTGGCTTCGGCGTGGCGAAAACCGTATGGCATAAAATGCAACCGTTTTGTGGGGCTGATTTGATATTACTTGGTTGTGATGATTCATTTTCTCTATGAGTAATGATTTTGGCGTGACAAAAACTGGATGGAATAAATTGCAATTGTGTTTTGAAGCCAATAAGATATATGAGCCCATATTCGATTTATTTCATGACTTGGTGCCGCAAGGTAGAACCTCCCAGTGACTGAAAATGTTTTGTTGATTTACTAAACCAATGTCATTGATTCTTAAGGAGTGTAAGTGTGCTCGTTGTAATCTTTGAGTTTTGTTGTGTTTTCCCTTAGGATTATATCGAGCACTCTCGGTGTTTTTAGAATGTTAAGATTATGCACTCTACTTTGTTGTTGTTGTGTGCAAGAAATTTTTGAGGAGTGAAAGAGTGTTTGGTATTAACTTAGGCTTTGTTGTGTGTTCCCGTAGAATTATATATAGAATCCTTAACGCTTCTTGAGAATGTTGAGATCCTGTGGTAGCGTCTAAGCAGCTTTCGTGTGGACTGTCGCTTTCTGGATTTGCTTATTGTTAACGTGTATTTTTACGCAACGGTATTTGCTTCACAACACTTGCGTGGCTATGATGATTTGGTGACGAACAGAGTTTTGATTTAGGCATGGCTAAGAATGGATGACATAAAATACAACCGTCTTTAGCAGTTGATGCGATATCTGAGCCTAAGCAATTTATGTAAAACCATATGCAAATAAATGCCTCTTATGAGTGTTGCAATGATGTTTTCTAATAGTAAAATGTGTTGTTTGGCAGATGAATTATGTCGTGCCAAACACCGGATGGTAGAAAATGCAACCGTGTTTTGTGGTTAATAAGGTATCTGAGCTAACACATAAAAATTTTAAGTCTAAATAGCAGTGTCGGCTCCCAAGTTCCACTTCAATAAATGTTATATAGTATAATATAATGTATGCAAATGGAACATTGTTGTGTTTTTTTGAAACATGTTTCGAAGATGATAGTTTGCACTTGGTTCGGCGTGTCAACAACGTGTTTTGCTTTCTTTTTGGCAGAAATGATTAACAAGGTGTACAAAATGCAGTTTACCCTTGGTGTAAAACATTCTAAAAAATAGCGGGTACCATCTTTTGACCTGAATGTTGGCGTGACAATTTACTTGGTTTGCAGCCACAACGGGTCAATTTTCTTTTTTTTTTAATTTTCTACAGACCTGAGTGCCAAAGGGAAAGCAAGTAGTGAGGAATCTTATGGTTGGACTGTGAAAACTAAAACATCGGCGTATGTGTTTTTCGAGGATTCATGCAAATGAGATATCATGATTGACATAAGACCTATGTTGAAGCTAGATTAATTTGGATATGTTTGGATAAAATCGATCAAAATTGATGTTGTTTTTATCTTAACGGGGCAATTTAGTAAGTTTGTAGCCATGGCATGTTGATCCTTTGTTTTAGATTCTTTGCACACTTGAGCCTCATCAAATCATGTACATTGAATTTAAACGTCAAAAGTGCTTAGTTGAGTTCGAAAATCATATAGCAGTAAGTTGGTTGGTAAAGAATTTGTTTTGGGTTTCTTTGATATCGATGTGGTTTACTTCAAATGTTTGATATTCTGTTTCTTCCAGCTTTTAGTTTCTCATCGCAGTGGGTAATTTACTTTCATATAATTGCGTTCTGAGGTGTAGGATGAAAATTCCTTGACCCATTTCACAAAACATACGAGAGTTTGGTTGGTAAAGCGTTTGTTTTTGGTTTGTTTGATGTTGTTGTGTTTTGGATGGAGTAATTATGAATTGTACTTCAGGTGTTTGGATATTTGTTCTTCGCGTCTTTTATTTTGTTAGTGAATTCGGTAAGTTTTATTGGTGTCATTGTAGTTCAAGGTGCGATTAGGTTAGCGGATATCATTTTTTAAAACTCAACATTAACTAAAAGGTTTGAGTAAGTGAAACTAAGTATGTGGATGTTAGTTTATGTCTCGAACTTAACAAAAAAGTTTTGCGAAGCGCATAGTGTGTCGTTTGAGTTAGTGGCCATTTATATGTTTTTGAACATGACAAACCATCATGTTTGATTTTTTGTTTGTGGCGATTTTTTATTTGTTAGTGTGTTATGTTATGTAATTAGGAGTTAGTGAAAGTAAAATGGGGTATGTGGATTTTATTTTATGTCTTTCACTTTAAAAGTTATGTTTCAGAAGGGTATTGTGTGGTGTCCAAGTTATTGGTTATTTTGATGTTTTTTAATATGATCAGGAACTTTTCGTTGTATGTAATGGTTTGATTCTTTTATTACAAGGCTATGATGATTCATTTGAATGTGTCTGATTTTAGAAATGAGCAAATTCGATATTGATCGTATATTGGCGGGGCAACCAACTAAGTTTGCAGCCATGGCGAATTGATCCTTTTTTCCAGAATTTTGCAAACTTGAGCCTCATCAGATCAGGTATTTTTAGTCGCAACGTCAAAAGTGTGTGCTGCGAGTTTGTGAAGCATATGACAGTAAGTTTGCTAGTAAGGAGTTTGTTTTTTGGCTTCTTTGATAATGATGTGATTTATTTGAAGTATTTGATGATTTGTTTGTTGTTGTCTGCTTTTAGTCTCTTATTGCATTAGGTAACTCATCTTTGTGTAACTGCATTTTAAGGTGTAGGATGATTGAGGGTCAATTTGAATGGCAATGAGTTTGTTTTTGGTTTGTTTGATGTCAATGTGATTTTGAAAAGGTAACTATGAAGTGTGCTTCTACTGTTTGGTGTTTTGTTTGTTGCATCTCTTAGTTTCTTTGGGAATTAGGTAAGTAATCTTGGTGTAATTGCATTTCTAGGTGTAGGAATTTGGGAGTAAGTTGGTTGATAACATGTTTGTTTTTTGTTAGTTTGATGTCCATGTGCAACGAGTAGCAATTATATAATGTGCTCAATATGTTTGATGTTCTCTTTGTTGCTACTTTTAGTTGCTTAATGTGTTTGCTACATGTAGTTGGGGTATAGGTAAAGTGAAGGTAGGTATGTGGATGTTGGTTTTTATGTCGCATTTAACAAAAAAAAACTTTGAAGAGAGCATTGTGCTTAGTGGTCAGTTAGATGCTTTTTGAACATGATTAAGCACTTTTCGTCCTATGTGATTATCAGATTCTTTTACTACAAATTAAGTGGTTTTTGTCGATAGTCAGAAGTCGAAACTATAAGAGGCCATGATGATTGATTTTAATTTGTCTGATCAGAATCGAGGAAAGCTGAGATTATCCGCATGTTGGCAGGGTCACTTACTATGGTTGCAGCCATGGGAGATTGATCTTGATATTTTTTGTTTTGTTGAGACATGAGCCTAATCATATAAGGCATTCTTTAGTGTCTATGATTTTTTCGGTATACATTAGATGTTATACTTGCATGTTTGTGTGTCTGTGATTTCCTGTTTTTTGTATATGCGGTTCTGCTTAGGATTTTGGAGATTGTTTGTCAGTTGACGCTACTGAAGGAAGATTGGTTACCTCAGCTTTGGGTGCACTTATACCGTTGTGTTTGTTGGTGGGTTAATTACTATCTGTCACCTAATTTTAGAGGTTAGTTGCATTCTTAACACCTGTTTTCCATAATCAATAATTGACGAACAGAATTTTGAAGCTTCATTTGGAGCATTTTAACGATTGTTTTTGTATAAACCGATTAGATAGTAGTTGTCGGGCTATGATGATTTTGTCGCTCTCTATGTCTTAATTTTGGCATAGTACAATCTGGAAAGCATAAAAAGCAACCAGGTTTTGCAACCAATAGAATGTCTAAACCAATGCAAAAAAAAAAAAAAAAAAAAAAAAATCATTTTTGTATTTAGACTATTCAAGAAATGTCAATTGGACATGTAATGTTGGCATGCGGATGCTGGGAATAATGGATATATAGACTTTATGTGATGCGTGCAAAGAGAAGTTATTTTAAGAAATGGTCTTTGGCTAGCCTTCTTGTTACAAAAAAAAATGATGCTTGCACTTATCGTATAAGAACTTCATATAAATTTCTCTAATCCTCCTCAACTCAATATTATTATGTCCACTTGAGATATCATGAATACCTTAAATATAAAATGATCAAATTCACAAATAAATGTTTCTTGATTTGGGAGGAGATCCTGACATATATTCTACTATGAAAGTGGGACATGATCCTTAAATAGTTACAACATATGTGCGACCTCCTATAATAACTCGTATTTCAAAATATATTTATCTGCTGCTCTTTTGTTCGTTATGTTGTTGTGTTTTGTCTACGTTCCCAATACTTTACACTGATTCCGTAGACACACTTTATAGTTCTTCAAGATGTAGCTAATAACTTCCTTCATTGTGGATTTTGGATTATTTAGATATTTAATCTGTTTTGTCCCGTTTCCTTAGATATGAATGTATAAACTGACATTGTATTCAATATTCGTTATCATAGATGTCGATTCTTCTATTGTCATCTCAAATACATTTTGTTTTTGACGAATATAGTTTCATAAGATTACAGTTGTCGGGCTCATCGTCATCATCACCATCCCTATCATCATTTATCTCAATTTTTTTTTTTTTAAAGTTTTTTAATGATGTATCTTTGTAACTGGGTTTTGAATTTTTGTACTCTTTATTTATGTTATTCAGATTGTTCGAGATGTAACTTATATTGGTTGTCTTAAAAGGTTTTAGTTAAAAAAAATTATGTTTGTGATGTCACTTTAATTTATACAAAGCTTATCTTAATTAAGAAAACTATAACATAAGAAACATTATGTTAATTTTTGCATATTTAAACTTCTAGCATACAATATTATCGTATACGAATACTTCGCAGAAATGTGATGGTTAAAATCCTTGTTTTATACAAAGAGTGTACTTATAAAACACTATTTTCATGCAAGGTGTATCAAAACATCATTTGTATAAATGTAGCATGCTTTATCAAATTTTTCTAAATACATCATTTGTCAGCCAAAAAAAAAAAAAAAAAAAAAAAAAAAACTGGTGAACTTTTTTAAAGATGTTAAACCACCTAGGAAACATACCTCACTCGAAGATATTAAATCGCTTTCAGTTACTTGGATTACACATAGAGGTTTCTCTTTTCGTCCCGTTTGATTTGAGTGTATTTAAAATCGAAAGTGTGCATGTAGCAATACTTTGTAATCTTTTATATTGTTTCTAGCTTTTTGCTAATCTTGTTAACAAAATTTAAACTGCTCAAAGAAAAAATGACTAGCCATAATGAAAATGAAAAGGGTAAAAGCTAAAGATACGCAACATATTTTTTCAAATAAACAGATCTACGCAATGTACTTTGTGAATTGTCAAAGATACGCAATATATTTTCAAATAATCTTGATCTAATTAATATAACCGGTTAGCAACGGTTACTGGGTCAAATTGATTAAAATTACACCCAATCCATCAAACACTCGACCAAAAAAAAAAAAAAAATTTTGATAACACTCGTTAAAAAAAAACTTTTATAAAATCTACTTAAAATATATATTTTTCAATTTATAATTTTAAAAAAATGGATGAATTTTTTTATACACTTTTTTTTTAAATCTGATTTTAAAAAAAGTTTTTTCCGATTTAGAAAAAAGAAATTGGGTTTTTTTTTAAATATGATTTTTAAAAAAGCTTTTTCGGATTTAAAAAAAAGTACTTTTATTTTATTTTATTTTTTTTGAATCTGATTTTTACAAAAGTTTTATCTGGTTTTAAAAAATTACGTTTTTTAATCGATTTTCAAAAAGTTTTTCCGATTTAGAAAAAATTACGTCTTTTTTAAATCGATTTTAAAAAGTTTTTTCGATTTAAAAAAAAATACGTTTTTTAATCGATTTTTAAAAGTTTTTTTTTATTTTTAAAAAAAATTACGTTTTTAATTTGATTTTTAAAAAGTTTTTTCGATTTAAAAATTAATTTTTTTTTTTTTTTGAATCAATTTTAAAAAGTTTTCGATTTTAAAAAAATTACGTTAAAAAATGTATAAAAGATTAATCAATTTTTTTTAAATTATAAATGAAAAAAATATATTTTTAAGTAGATTTTAAGAAAAAAATATAGATTTTTTTTTAAAAGAATTTAACGAAGTTACCAAATAGGACTAACTTCGCAATTTAGTCCATTTGGGGACCAAATGTGACACAGTAACTCCGCTAACCGGTCATATAGCTAGATCAAGATTATTTGAAAATATATTGCATCTTTCGACAATTTATAAAATACATTGCATAGACTGCTTATTTGAAAAATATGTTATGATCTTTAATTTTTTACCCTAATGAAACCATAACTTGAGTATTTCCAACACTACTATAATAGTTATAAGAGTTAACTACATTTTGGTCCTTGTGGTTGTACTGATTTCACTTTTGGTCCATTTGTTCAAAAGTTACGATTTTAGTCAAAATGCATAGTTTGGTTCCACTTTTGGTCCATTTTCTAACGAAGTTAGTTCGATTAGTTAAGTCGGTTGTAAAGTGGCAACATTAGTCCTTTAACCTAACGATCGTTAACAACGTTAGTCATTTATACCAAAGATCGTTTGCAACGTTAGTCCTTTACATTAGTTAGTCCTTTAAAAAATTCTAAAAATGTTTTTGTCGAAATTTTTTAAGATAAAAATTTCAAAAAATTTTAATTTTTTTTCTAATAAAATTTTCTTAAAAATTCTAAAAATAATTCGGAAAAAAAATTTAGAAAAAAATTTCTAATTTTTTTTTCTAAAATAAAATTCAAAAAATTTGAAATATATTCTAAAAAAACTTTTTTTTTCCTAAAAAAATTCAAAAAATTTCTAAAAAATCTAAAATTTTTAAAATGTATATACATTGAAAAATCGATATACATTGCAAAAATGTGTAAAAAGTATACACGTTTTAAAAAATATATACCAAAGATCACACACACTTTTACACGCTTTTTTATTAGAATTTTTTTAAAAAAAAGTTAGAAATTCTTTTAGCATTGTCATTTTTTAGAAATTTTTTTAGCATTGACATTTTGCGATTTTTATATGGACTAAAAATTTCTAAAAAAATGTACTAAAACTATCATTTTGATATGGTTTTAGTCTATTTTTAGAAACTTTTGGAAAAGTGAAACTAGTACAAATTTTTAGAAAAGTGAAACCAAACTATCATTTTGATAAAAAAAATTGATATGGTTTTAGTCCATTTTGATATGGGTTAGTACAAAATTTCTAAAAACATGTCTAAAAATTTTTGATATATTTTTAGTCCATTTCTAGGAAAAAAAATTAGATTTTTTTTCAAAAAAAATCTCAAATTATTTTTTAGGAAAAAGTTTTTTAGAATATTTTTCAAATTTTTTTAGAAGAAAAAAAGTTTTTTAGAATATATTTGAAATTTTTTCGAATTTTATTTTAGAAAAAAATAGAAATTTTTTTAGAAAAAATTAGAAATTTTTTCTAAATTTTTTCCGAATTATTTTTAAGAAAAATTTATTAGAAAAAAATTAAAAAAATTTGAAATTTTATCTTAAAAAATTTCGACAAAAACATTTTTTTCGAATTTTTTTTAGAATTTTTTAAAGGACTAACTAATGTAAAGAAGTAACGTTGCAAACGATCTTTGGTATAAATGACTAACGTTGTTAACTAATCGTTAGGTTAAAGGACTAATGTTGCCACTTTACAATTCGACTTAACTAATCGAACTAACTTCGTTAGAAATATGGACCAAAAGTGGAACCAAACTATGCATTTTGGACTAAAATCGTAACTTTTTGAACAAATGGAACAAAAGTGAAATCCAGGTACAACCAAAAGGACCAAAAATGTAGTTAACTCTAGTTATAACATAAAAGCTTATAATAAGCTTTTCTCATCAAAGGAACCTTTATATACGTTTTTTTTTTTTTTTTAATTACTGTCTCGGAGTTTTCAATCGATTAATTTGCAAGGTTTGAACCAATTATTACACGGGCTCTCAGACTAAATAAAACTTTCTTTTCATAGAAATAGGACGTCACCACTTTAGGGTTCCTTTCAACTACACATATAGTTTCGTATTTTGATTTTAATTTGGCTATGTCGCCCTAATTTAGTCCCATTGATTACGGGATTAAATAACACATAAATTATATTTAATGATCCTTTTAGTGGCCCTAGCTGATTCACCATTTATTAAAGTACTAACCACGTCACGATTACCTATCACTTCTAGGCTTCTAGCAACGCTCCGTCCTCTGTTTCCCTTGTTCAACTGTGGGACATGTTTAGTCAATTTAGTCCCTTAGGGAGGGGGGAGTGGTCACCTAATACCCTAGGTGCCACCTCACCTCCATCCAATAAAAACATTACACATCAAAAGTACCCAATTTTACCCTAACCATACCCTAAGTGGAGGAGTGGTCACCAATTTGTACTTTTTTTTTTTTTTTTTTTTTTTTCATACATAAAATCACATACAATATTTAAAATAAAACATACCATTTCATTAAATAAAATAAAACATTACATAATACTTAAAAAAAAACATAACATAATACTTAAAAAAAAATAACATAACACTTAAAATAAGTAGATTAAAATAAAAACACACTAATCATCGAGATACGGCAAGTTTTGACGTGCTACGTGCTCCATGAGATCATATCGAAGACGGTCATGGAGAACTTCGCCTAGTAACTCCGCTACCATACCGTCGTCAGACATTTGGCCGGACCGCTCATCCATTATATGAACCGGTGAGATTGCCCTCCTCGCGTTTATAACCATATTGTGCAAAATAATGACGATGAACCTGTTTGGCAATCTTCGCTTTGGTCATAGCTCGGAGAGGTCGATCGAGAATTTTCCATTTTCCTTTGAGAGCACCTAAAGCTCGCTCGACATCCTTTCTCGCCCCTCTTGTAACCCGTAAATCTCTTTTCCTTTGGGTCGGTTGGATACGGGTATGCTTTAACAAATGTGGACCACTTAGGATAGATTCCATCCGCCAAATAGTAGCGCGTTTGTAAAAGCGTCCATTCACGTGGAATGAACTGTTAATCGCCGCTCCATTTCGATCCGTAAGATACAAGTCGATCGATTCAATACGTTGATATCGTTGTTTGACCCCTGTGGACCAAAAAGCATGCCAAATCCACATATCTTGTGACGCGGTGACTTCAAGCATAATAGTGGGAACACCATAGTCACCTCTAGTATATTTCCTCTCGGATGTCTAGGACAATTTTTCCATCCGACGTGTGTACGGTCGATGCTACCAAGCATCCTAGGGAGGTGATGCTTCGCTTCATGGGCATGGAAAATGCGAGCAAGGTCGTGTCTTCGAGGGCTCACGAGGTACTCTCGACCGCATAACCGAATGATGGCCTCACAAAATAATCAAGAGTTTCACGCGACGTTCTTGCGACCATGCATAAATATTCATCATACTCATCCGGGGATTACTGGTTCATGAGTTGCCTAACGGTGAAGTGATTTTTGTTTCGCCGTGAAACTTTTTTTCGAACGTCGTCGTAGCCTTCTTGAAAATATGGGTATCTCGCTTCAATGTCGCCCACTATTTGCAAAACATGCTTTTCTCCATTCGAATTTTTTTAAAGTACTCTTCGTTGTACTTTGGTGTTTCAACGAACCAATCATTCTTTAACGTTTGAAGACCTATTTCCGCTGACGATTTACGCTAGTTCGGCTAGAGCTTACCGTGTCTTCAAGATCTTGAGCCGCTTGAAGCAAGTATTGCAACGAGCTACCCGTGGATATCTCGTCGGACGAAGATGGAATAATGCATTCAATTCGGAAGAGTCGGAAGACATTTTGGTAATTATTTTTGTTTTGAGAGATTTTAGTGCGTGTTTATTTGAAAATAAAGAGTAATATTTGGTTTTAAAGGAAATATATATATATATATATATATATATATTTTGATACGTAGCAACGGTCAAAGAGCCGTTTGGCTCCAAGGGTCAAAATCCCATCCAACCTCACAAAATAACTCTCGGCTTGGTAAACCGATTTTGGTACCCGATTTTGATACCCGAAGGGGCGGCGGCGGTGTTACCGCTCGGGTAAGGTACCGAATCCTTACCCGTGCCCACTCCCTCCTCCCTTATAGTTTATTGCTTCAATATAATTCTTTACGGGCATAATTTTATTAGACAACTTCAAAAAGTACCAAGGCCGAAGCAAAGAACTAAAGTGTCACTAGGATTTGTAAGAGCACTCCCAGCAGAACGCCAGTGAACGGCGTTAAACGAGAAAAAAAGCGTTACAGGCGTTATTACTGCTGGGACCTCGGCGTTAAAGAGAAAAACGGAGTCTGCGTTGCCAAAGCAACAGGCGTTATAGGAGGCGCAAAAAAAAAAAAAAATTCAAAAATTTACACTTTCTACCCTTAAACGGCTACTAGCCGTTATTTTCAAAAAATTTTCAAAACCACCTAAACGGCTACTAGCCGTTATTTTTCAAAAATTTTCAAAACCTTTTTACCACTATAAATACCCAATTAAAACACCATTTCTTTTCACACTTCCACTACTAAATCCTCTCCATTCTCTCAATCTTTCAACTTCTATTAACGCAAAAAAAAACAATGTCGGGAGGCAACGATGATACTTTCTACAATCTTCTTGCTAGTGGGTGGAATCCTCAAACCCGGGTTCATCATCTAACCCGAACGCCGGTTCATCTTCAATCCCCAACCCACTAGGCTTATCGAGCCAAGAAATGTATCAACAACATCAAGCATTTCAGTATTGGCAACAACAAAACCAACAAAACACCTTAAACTCTAACTTTCAAAACCTACAATTCACACAACAATCACAACAATCACAAACTGAAACACATGATGTTGCCGACACACCCACGTCTCCTCCAAAAAGGAAAAGGTCGCATTGCTTAAAATCAAAGAAATCCAAAGACCCCGAGCCCGAACCGCTTGATTCGATGAAGGCGGTTGTTGTTCACTCACGTTGGACTCCAGCAGAGGAAGCATTACTTGCAAGATGTTACATAGTCGTTTCGGAGGATCCGAAGTTGGAAAGTGCCAACCCAAGGATACGTTTGGTATCGGGTGCGAAATGAGTTCAATAAAACAACTTTCAACGGCGCAACAAGGACATCTTTGTCAAGCAGTGGAAAACTTTGAACGGCATATGCACAAAGTTCAACTCTCATTACAACCGTTGAAACGTGATCAACGAGCGGGAAAGTGAGTGGATGTGATGCAACGTGCAAAGCAATGGTATCGTGAGAAACCAAGGGATCAACTTTTGGCCTCGAAGACGCTTGGGAGGTTTTGCGTCATTATAAGAAATGGAACTCATGGAACCGGTCGATTTAACCGGCGAAGTCCCAAGCCAAACAAACGAGGATTTGTTTGGTCAAGATGAACAACCTCGCCCATGGGAAAGAAACGTGCTAGTAAGAAACCAAGATCCGAGACTACAACAAGTACTGGGGAACAAGACCGGAGGAACGAGCTCGTCGACTTATTTCACCGAAACTATGGCAAACGAGTTTCGATGAAACGAGAAGTCTCAAGCGGCGTGTCGGGCGCGCAGAAAAAAGATCTCACAATAACCCGGTTAGAAGAAATAAAGTTTTGATGGCGCCTCTCGACGGGCAAGATCCAATGGTCGTGCAGTGGATCAATGACGAAAAAGATCGAATCATCGCAAAATATAACTTGAAACCTCGTCCGTAGAAACGTTTTATTTCGTTGTATTTTTTTTTTTCGTTGTATTTTTTTTTAGTTTCGTATTGTAATATGTTTTAAGTTTTAATGAAATGTTTGTTTTAGTTTAAAAAATGAAGTGTTTGATTTAGTTTAGGGGTTGAAATTGAAAATATGAAATATTAGTGGTGTTATGGTGTTATTGGGATGTTATTGTTGTGGGTGTTTTTTGAGGATGTTAATGTTAAATGGTAAAGCTGATGTGACGCTGACGTGGACGGTGTTATTGGTGTTATGGTGTTATTGTTGGCCCACTCAATTAAACAAATGTTAATCAAATTAATAACATCAAACTCGTCCAAAAGACTATTTATCTTGTAAGAAAGAAAGCACCTGCACAACATTTAGTAATGCTTTTTATTTTGAACGGCAACAAATTTTTATTAAAAAAACCTAGCAACGAGCTAGAGAAAAGGATTACAACAAATTAGTACAAGCATTTTATAGGATCATAAATCCACTCTAACCAATTAGGGTTGGAATTCTTATTCTTGTGTAAAATCCAAGTATGTGCAAGAACCTTGATTTCCTCACATAGGGTATCTTTCCCCGGTGGTTTTGTGTCGAAACAAATCATATTCCTAAATCTCCATAATATCCAATCAGTAATGCTTCTTTTAGGCTTTCATACTTGATTGATCGACAGTCACATGACGTTTCTAAATCTCCCTAGATAGGGTCCATATCATGGCTTGAGATAAGGTTTCTTCTCTAGGGTGTGAAAGAGTTGCGACAACACGAGCTCTCAAAATGTTCGAAACATTACTCTTTCATGCAAGCTTATATGAAATTTAGCATCACTTTTTTTTTTTAAAGAAATGATATAAGCTTCTTTAAATTATAATTATAAACTTGAGAACAATAGTCTCTTAGTTGCACGCATCTTATGAATCTCAGGGGATATTGAGTATGGGTATGTTTTAGTCTGATGAGGACATCAAGCACTTGAGTGGGAGAGTTTGTTATAACTCGTTTTTCGAATATATAGATTATGAGACATTTAAGCCCTCTATATGTTCTAAGTCATGGCAATAAAAATCCACCATGAGTGTTAATCGAAATCGAGTTAAGGTATTAAACAGGTTCATTACTTGTTGATAGGGATTTGGGAGTGTCTTTACATCGTCTATGAGAAATATGTTAGCGGAATTACATACCTTACCCACAAACTAGAGAAAGTACCTTTGTGGGTATGTATATTCTTTGTAAATCCAAAATCCGATTGTAACAATCCTTTGTAATCTTGTTCTTTGGCCTTGAGGCCATTTGCTAGAGTATAGTTAAGAGAAATAAAAGTTGCTAAAAGATTACCTTTTTAAGTAATTTGGGCAAGTACTTGAGAATTCGTTTGTGGGTAATTGACAAAGTTCTTCTAATGTGGATTGTATTACATGTTACTATTATTGTTTGCTTTTTACATATAACTGAATGGACATTATATATATGATATATGATTCAAATCCATAACTTTAGTTTATTTTGAATTAAACTAAATGAGATCAAGCTTTCTTCGTTGTATCGGATCACTAGTAAATGTAGAAAGTATTTTTTTCCCACTGGGATAGAGGTTAGTCAACCTTGTTACACTCTATCCTCGCATGTAACTTAATCTAGCTCTTTGCTAGTCTCTTTTTAATATAACAATTGTCGTTCCCATATGAAAACTCGATCAAATTAACGACACATAGACAAAGCCTCGGGCATGAGATATTCGAATATTTGGTTCGCTATTTGATACTTTCCAGTAGAACATATTAACAGTTTCATTATAAATTATTCAGATTAAATGGTTTTTTAATTCTTGTTACACTCTTTTTATCACCTTATAATCTCTTTAGCTTTGTGCTAGCTAGATTGCCTTCTTGATCTTATGGTCCTTAAAAAACGAGTATATTATTATATGCATGGAATATTAGAGTGGTGTACAAAATGATAAGAAAAGGGGAGTTGTAAGGTGACACACAGGCACATGTAGGGAGTGGGGTTACGTAACGAAAAGAGAGATCTGGTGGTATCCGAATCTAATTTCCAAACCCTTTCACAGTCTTTTTAACAAATAAAACTTGTTCTCTTTTTACTCTTTACCCAATTTTAATGTAGTTTAATTCTAATATACTAGGAATTAAATAACTATAAAACGGAAATACATAGTTGGAAAGGGAAAAAGCCCTCTTCCCCATGCAGCTTTTAGTCATATACTCTGAGTCTGTTGCCTCTTCGTCTAGTAAAGCACCTAAAAAATAGAAAGCAACACCAAAAAGCACTCTAAAACCCCAACAAAAAGAAGCAGCAAACAAAGAGAGGCGGAACTAGGATTTATGTAATGTTTTTCAAAGTCTCGTTTTGGCAAGTAACTAGAAAATATCTCATAAAATGTTACAAACTTTCAAAAAGCGGCCTAACATGCATATTTTTGTAACTTATCACGTAATAAATAATGATACGTTTCAGATTTTATGGTATGTCAAGTCATCAAAATGTGTATATTTGAAAACTATTAGAAAGCTTCTAACATTTTGTGGGGAAATTTTATAATTTACGTATCAAAACGTGACTTTAAAAAGACTTTTGTTGCCATTTAATGACAATATATAGGTACTAAGAATGACAACAATAAATTGTAGAGCATTTTGCATTTTAATAAAATATTTTAGGCTAAACTAAAGTTGGACCTATAAAATTAGAATGTAGCACAAATATGTTAATGTGAGTTGCACTTATTAAAAAAATAAAAAAACTTTTCATAAAGTTTTACACTTTGTGTCCTTAATCGAGTGTGGCTTCATAACAAGCCACAAGCAAACAAAAGATCAAATTGCCTAAAAATTGCTAAAACAGCTATTCGTTTAGGTTATACGTTTACTATGAACCTGAAGATGAGAAAGTGCTTCTATCATTGAAACTAAAGACGGGCAATTTTGTTGGAATTCTAAGTCAAAGAAGAGTTAATTACGACCTTAGATAAGATACAATGTACATGGATGAAGAATCTTGCAAGAGACTACAACTTCTTTGCTTGTCATACATGATGTCATTGCTTCAAATTGATGCCTATAAAAGGCAATGAACTACACCTTCAGTGGTATCCAATTTACAACACAAACACATACAAAGTATTGTATAAACATGTAATAGGTTTTGAGCTATTTTCCTATTATCAATCAAAGAGTTATTTTGATTATCTGTGTGTTTATACAATCCAATCTTGAATTGGTATCAGAGCTTGAGTAAAGGGGCTTTGAATACGTACCTGGTGATCGGGAAGGAGACCGGAGTACAACTACGACATGTCAGATGTTGAAGACGAAGGACGACCTACACCTTTACCGGTGAGGGTGAAGGAGGTCGGAACAACCACCGTAGCATGTCCAATGCTATCATCCACCAACTACACTGTCTGGGCCCTACGAATGAAGGTAGTACTCAGAATTCATAAAGCATGGTCAACTATAGAACCTGGAACAGAAGCAAATGAAGAGAAAAATAACCTGGCGATGGGATTGTTGTACCAAGCAATCCCTGAAACTCTGATAATGCAGATTGGTGATGTCGATAGTCCGAAGGTGTTGTGGGAATCGATCAAGGCTCGTTATGTTGGAGCAGATAGAGTGAAGGAAGCAAGGTTGCAGACTTTAAACTCTGAGTTTGATCGGTTGAAGATGCACGAGACCGAGACCATTGATGTTTTCGCTGGAATCGCCTCGAAATCCGCGTCGCTGGGGGAAACGATAGACGAATCGAAGCTAGTTAAGAAGCTGCTAAAGGTGGTGCCGCGAAAATTCATCCACCTTGTTGCTTCTCTCGAGCAGGTGCTCGATTTAAAGAAAGTGGGTTTCGAAGATGTTGTCGGTCGATTAAAGGCGTACGAAGAAAGGATTCGTGGAGATGATGGTGGAGACGAGCAACAGAAGGTGTTGTTTACTCGTTCAAGTGGTGGTGGTGAATCGAGTAGCAGTGGCCGGAGTGTTGGTGGTAATTTTTCCGTGTTTCGGTTCTTCGAGAGAAAGGAAGATGGGAAAGATAATAACCGTCAAAGGGTTTTTATCAAGAAGGATTGGGTAGTGGATCCGGGTCGGGTGGATCCGGTTCAAAAGCCCAAAGTGTTAATAAACCCAACAACAATAAGTCCAAACAAGACTCAAACCGAAACCAGAAAAAAGATCTGTCGAAGCTTATATGCTACAGATGCGATAAATCAGGCCATTACGCGTCTAAATGTCCGGACCGACTCCAAAAATTCCAAGAAAGCAATTTTACGGAGCAAGAAGATACTGATGAAACTGTATTTTTACACGAAACAGTATTTTTGAACGAAAAGAATGTGATACCGTCTCGATACAACGCACAAGAAAATGATGTGTGGTATTTGGATAACGGGCAAGTAATCACATGACGGAAATCATCGTTTTCTCCGAACTCGACGAAGGAATAACCGGAAAGGTGAAATTCGGTGATAATTCGTGTCGAAATTAAAGGAAAGGCTCTATTCTTTTCCAAGGAAAATGGGACAACAACGATTGATGACGGAGATTTATTTCATACCGGATTTGAAAAATAATATTTTCGATCTCGGACAAGCAATTGAAGCTGGTGTGATATTCGGATGAAAGATGACTATTTGACGATGCATGATGCCGATTAATCGCTTATTAATGAAGGTACAAAGAACTCCAAACCGCCTTTATAAAATAAATTTAACAATTGGAGTACCTATTTGCCTTCATTCGAGACTAGAGTGAAGACACGTGGCGGCATGCAAGACTTGGGCACATCAATTTCGAGTCAATGAAAAAGATGTCCAAGAAAGGTCTAGTCAAGGTTTACCTCATTTTAAAATGAGAATCAATTGTGTGAATCTTGTTTGGTGGCCAAACAAACAAGAAAATCATTTCCATTAATGACGATGTACAAAGCAACACGACCATTGGAGCTCGTTCACGGTGATTTATGCGGTCCGATCACACCGTCAACGAAAGGTCAAAATCGGTACATTTTCACACTAATTGATGATTTTTCACGATATATGTGGACTTTTCTTTTGAAGGAGAAAAGTGAGGCGTTTTTACACTTCAAGAAATTCAAAGCGTTGGCGGAGAATGAGCTCGGAAAGTCTTTGAAGGTGTTTCGAAGTGATCGAGGTGGAGAGTTTACTTAGCTCGAGTTTAATTCCTTTTGTGATATAAATGGAATCAAACGATACCATCGCCCATATTCACCACAACAAAATGGAATTGTGGAACGAAGAAACCGAACACTCATGGACATGACACGGTATCATGAAGGCGATGCATGTTCCAAATTATCTGGGGGAGAAGTCAGAAGACACTCTACAAATTTGATCAACCGCTACACAAGAGTCCTTGGTGATACAACTCCGCACGAAGTTGTATAAAAGAAACCGAATTTGGAGAATGTTCGTATCTTTGGGTGTCTAGCATATGTGAAAGTTGAACCGGTGAATCTCAAGAAGTTGGATGCAAGATCAAGACCACTAGTGCATCTTGGTTCCGAACCGGTCACGAAGCTTATCGGCTTTTAACCCGGCTACACAAAAATAATTGTAAGTCGAGACGTTATTTTAACGAGACCAAATGGTGGGATTGGGACAAAGAAGCGTGTACCGACAATGAAGAACCGGATCATTCATAGTTCCATGGGACTATCCAAGATAAGGCGAGAAACCAAGGAGATATTGTAGCAATGATCAAACGGACCGATTGAATCGATCACGAGATTGAAGACGGAGTACAGGTTCAAGACAACGAGCAACCAAGTCCGGTCAACAATAACGTGAACAATGTCCAGAACCGAAGGCCCACGAGAACAAGGAGACTTCCAACTCGACTGCAAGATTTTGTGCTTAACCTTAATAATCTTGATGAACATCTCCTAATAACCAATGACGAACCAATATCGGTTGAAGAGGCGAAGGTGATTGGACTCAAATGGGTGTTCAAACTGAAGAAAAATGCAGACGACACCATCATCAAATACAAGGCTAGGTTGGTTGCTAAAGGGTACGTGCAACAACCTGGTATTGATTTTCAAGAAGTATTTGCACCGGTAGCTCGAATCGAAACCATCCGGTTTCTCATTGCCTTAGCCGCAACAAACGGGTGGGAGCTTCACCACTTAGATGTCAAAACGGCTTTCTTACACGGAGAATTGAAGGAAACCGTTTATGTGTCACTACAGGAAGGCTATATAAGGAAAGGCAACGAGCATAAAGTGTATCGCCTTAACAAAGCACTTTATGGTTTAAGACAAGCACCTAGAGCATGGAACACGAAGCTTTATGGAATTTTGAAGGGGTTGAAATTTCACAAGTGCTTGAAAGAACCATCGGTGTACCGGAAGCGAGAAGGAACTAACTTGCTAATTTTAGCAATTTATGTTGATGATTTATTTGTTACAGTACAAATTTGAACATGATCAAAAGGTTCAAATTGAGATGTCCAAGAACTTGAGATGTCGGATCTTGGAAGATTGACTTACTACTTGGGCATTGAAGTCAAGCAAGAAGAATCGGGATTACGATAAACCAAAAGCCTATGCTCGACGATTCGAAGGAAGTGGTTTACATGACTGCAATCCAACTCACATTCCCATGGACCCGGGAACCAAATTGTCGAAGGCCGAAGATGAACCCGAAATCGACCCGACACAATATCGAAAGGTGGTAGGATGCCTTAGATATCTCTTGCAAACAAGACCCGATATGGCATACTCGGTTGGAGTTATTAGCCGATACATGCAAAGTCCAAGAGAATCACATGGTCGCGCAATTAAACGCATTCTACGGTACTTACGGGGAACAACGGGATACGGAATTAAGTACGAAAGGATGGGTCAAAACAGAATCATTGGTTTTAGTGATAGTAGTCACAATGTTGATCCAGATGATGGAAGAAGCACAACTGGTCACATTTTCTACTATGGGTTATCTCCGATAACCTGGTGTTCGCAAAAGCAAGATACCATTGCTTTATCATCTTGCGGGCGAGTTCATGGCGACTCATGGTGCTTGTCAAACAATATGGCTTCGGATTTGCTTGGAGAAATTATGAACAAGACGCAAGAGAAGGTGGTTCTTAGGGTTGATAACAAGTCTGCTATCGAACTAACAAAGAATCCCGTTCTTCACGGAAGGAGTAAACACATTCACACGAGGTTTCATTTCATTCGCAATTGTGTTGAAAACGAACAGGTGGAGGTGGAGTATATTCCCGGTGAGAAATAGAAGGCGGACATCCTCACAAAACCATTGGCACGAACCAAGTTCAAGGAAATGCGGAGCTTGATTGGAATCAAAGATATCTCTATAAGGACTTAGAGATTCGGGGGTGATTGTTGGAATTCTAAGTCAAAGAAGAGTTAATTACAGCCTTAGATAAGATACAATGTACATGGATGAAGAATCTTGCAAGTAGGACTACAACTTGCTTCTTTGCTTGTCATACATGATGTCATTGCTTCAAATTGATGCCTATAAAAGGCAATGAACTACACCTTCAGTGGTATCCAATTTACAACACAAACACATACAAAGTATTGTATAAACATGTAATAGGTTTTGAGCTATTTTCCTATTATCAATCAGAGAGTTATTTTGATTATCTGTGTGTTTATACAATCCAATCTTGAAATTTGAGTTTCTTACTTTTGAAGTCCTATAATGCTTGATTCTTATATTAATACTATGTGTTTGTAGTCATGAGGACGTAGTAGTTATGCGAGAGCTTTGATTAAAATCAATGCTTCCAATGATTTTCATGACGATTTAGTTTTGGCTGTTCCTAAACTCGTAGGAAAAGAGTATATACAAAGGACACTATTCGCATTGAATACGAGTGAGAACCACCTCGGTGTGGTACATGTTTGCTTTATGGTCATTTTAATGATGATTGTCCTAAAGCCGCTCCTAAACGTGTGGTTAATGGGATGGGTAATAAAGGTAAATGCCTGATTTTGGGAGCTACTAAGGAGGCGTTGAATAATTGGTTTACTACTTTCAAATGAAAGGATCCCACTTATAAGCGGGTTTTGAGGGTTTCTAGGACCAAGAAAATTGAGTACCGGCCGGTTGCTCCTAAGAATACAAAAGCTTCTCCTCCTAAAGACTCTACTAAGGAGGCGTCTATGTCTAAACAATCAAGTAAGGATGCTAAAGTGGTTAACACGTCTAATGCCTTTGATGTGCTTGGTGATTTGGATAAGGATCCTAGTTTTCATGTAGAATCTAGTGCTAACATTTCTTCAAGCAACGTGAATACTACTACTACTGTTGATGGAGGTCATGTTAGTAAAGATTCTCTCGTTAAAAAAATTAATAAGCTAGAAAGTTAAATAATTGAGGGGAACCTTGTGCTTTTGGGTGATGATGGGAAGCCGTTTCCTATGTAAAAGGAGGCTAACGTGAGACACGTGGGTAACAATGAAAATAACCCTAGCTCATCCAATGCTACTCCTTGTGTTATTTCAAATAGTAATGATGAAGTCGAAGATGTTTATGATGAGACTTCTCATTTCATGACTAGCCCGGAGATGCATATGATGCTAGCTTAAATGAGGATGAAGATTATGATTTATATGGCACTTATGACCTTTACGGTTAACTCTGGAGCAACGCTCGTTTTGTGATGCAATGAATATAAATATTCGTGGTCAGTTTAAATATTAGACTTATTTTTCGTCCTTATAGTAGTTGTTCATAAGATTGGTTTATCGCTCTTATGTTAGTTTAGGTTTTAAGCACTGTAGGTGTGTTTGGTTTGCTTTTTTGGACTGAGTTGTGGGATTCACCCACACATGGACGGACCCACATGTATGCCGGGTGTGGCACGGGCTACACCCGATTTTAGGTCACGAAGTGCAAAATGATTTCAAAATTGCCGTTTTTGGAGTATGTGCAACCCTCAAAATTTTTTTGCTACTTTCGTTTTTTACAATGTAACTTTAGTTAGCTAAACATTTTTTTGTGCAACATCCTTTTAAAAATTCTGGGTCCGTCACCCACACCTATTGTACTTAATTGTTTTTCTAAAGTAATAATATTTTACCGATGTAACCCTTTTACCAAAAAAAAAAGAAAAAGAAAAAACTGAACCAGATCTCTTTGTTTTTACAATACTCCTATTGCAGCCAATCCTTCGATATTGGCCTGGAGGCTAGGAAGGCATGAGCGCATGACCCACAACTCACACTTGAACAGTTGAAAAAACTATAATTTTTACTCCGTAAGATTTACTCGTTTTGAATATGTGTGATAATGAACTAAAGACCTGCAGATTAATTGAACAAAAAGTCAAACATCATAATTTATGGGGAAAAAAACTTTTACCGCAGATTTATCTCATCTACGAATCTATTTTTATACGTAAAAAGACACCAATATGTTTTGATTATTAATTATTCGCCTAATATTTTCATTCAAGAAGCAAATATAGATAAATAAAAAGTTTAATTTGGTTGAATACGGATTAGAATATTTTACTTAGAACCATTTTAAAAGTTTTACTAACTTCGAACACATGTTTTGGTCATTATGTAGAAATCAATGAACCTCAAACATTATATCATTAATACTAGTAATCTTCTATATCCATCATCTATAATCAATCATTATTATCCTAATTAGTTTCATTTAAATTTTTTTCTCACTAGTCAGCTAGAACAACATGATCATCAATCTAACCCATTTCACAAAGCATAATATAATATCAAGCAATATAATAGACTTTAGTTATATGTTTGGTTGTAAAGACAAATCTATCATGTCATGGGTAAAAAGGCTAGCTTGTACTTATTAATAGATTGTGTTAATGTGTTACATGATTTCTTAAAACCTAATTGGCAATCATGGCTCTTCAAGTGTCAAGTTACAAATGCCAATTTCAAAACCTTTTTAAAGCGTCCATGGTCAAAAAGACACAATGATCATTTGCTTCATTCGTTTTCAGTATCGTTGAGTTCTATAATCTGCTATACTCTTTAGAGAATCCAACAACGGTCCATTTAATCATTAAGATCTTTAACTAAAGTTTTTGTCGTCCTTTTAAGGCATCGTTGATTTTTTTTTTGGTATCGTTGATTTAGCTGTCATTTGAGCGGAATATGTCGTTTTGCTATCTTTTTGGGTATCAAGCTTCATCCGCGACCAAGCGTCAAACACATTCCGTAAATCATGCAAATAAAGAGCTCATCATCGCACATCAATATTGTATATTTGATGTACCACGTTTTTTACGTTCAATTGTGATATTTAATATGTGGTCTTTATGAGGACTATCGAGAACTTATTTGTATCTTTTTAGCGGTAAAACTACATTTAACTTTTAAATGTGGGAAACGCTTATTAATCGGAATATAAAAGGAAAGTTTGAGTTAATTGAATATTATGTTTAGTTAAAATAAAATAATTAACAAGTTAAGCTTATCTGTATTAAATATACTAGTTACTTAAAAAATGACTTTAAAAAACACACTTTAACATGTAATTAAGAATCCATGTTAAACAACATATAACTATGTATATTTAGATTGAATAAAACCCAAAACAATCAAATTAAAATGAATTTTGAACTTAATTAAAGCCGTCATGCTAAATTTATATTCAAGCTAGATTATAAAGAAAAATGAATATTCATTAAGATCTTTACTGCAATTCATCTTTTCAATAAGGTCCCAATATTTCATGCTCTCAATATTGTGATATACCCTTGAACTCTTCGATATTGTATTCGCTCATTTTTTAAGAGTTTTGCTAACCTTAAAAGCTATGATTAGTGTTACTATATTTAACAACATATGTAAACAGGATTTCATTTGATAGTATATATTTATATCTTACTGAAATTCACTTACGTTAAATATATATGTTGAGGTTATAGATTAATGGTTGTTTTATAAATGTTTTGAAACATACATACGATCATAGCCTTCAAAAGTACGGTTAGCAAATCTCTTTCTGTTATATATAAATTTAATATGGCAACAAATTATAAACTAGAAAAGAAACATATATATCTTCTTGCTATAGGTTCCTCCTAATTTTCTAAATTTTAGGATTATGAGAAGTGAAAAAATGTGATGCTTAAGAGAAAGAATTAGTTATGTTGTATCTTAATGCGGTTGAAGTATAATAATTAAAACTATAGAATAGGAGGGTATATATCATTGCATGTTAAAAAAAAAAGTTGAATAAACACTAATCGTGTACACGTGATTAGCAATTTAGCATGCAAATGATTCCGTTGGGATCCCTACAGTTTCCTTTTACTAATTCATTATGGATTCTGCAAATTATTCAAAAATTCCCTTTGGACAAAAACAATTCCATTTGTAAATGCTATTAGATGCAATAATGGCGTGTTCACGTACTCACGTGTTCGAATCAAGTTATAACTTCTTTATTGGCTTATGATTTAGACAGTCAAATTAAGTATCTTTACCTTTTTTGAATTGCTGTAACAGAACTTTAATGATTTTCATTAAAATTCTTCTTTTTAGAATCCAATATCCAAAGGAAACCCTTAAATAATTTGGCAATGAATAATTAGATTACACCGTTTAAAATCCGACATTAATTTCCTTTGAAAAACAGCATTTGTTCAATTCTTCTAATCTGGTGTGTCATGGTTCATATATCTATCATGGCAACATATTTATTATCATGTACTTGAATAGTTGAATGGGGAAGCAAAGGCCAAGGGTGAATGATCATGTTGCTTCGCTATGGTCCAAAATTGAAGCCAAAACCGAAATGTTCTTCCTTTTGGTTTCAAAAACTAATCGCTTTTGGAGTTTTTTGTTGGACATTTGCAATCAAAAAACCTAAATACATAAGTAAGGTACTTTCAAAAATATTTACACCGCCCTCTTTATTCCTAATTACTCCTGTCATCCTGTGTAACAATCCATCTCGTATAGCTATGCGATCTCTCAAAACTCTTTAGGATTAGTTATTGAATTAATTTTTTGTGGGTACGGTGCTGATTTATGTCTTCAAAAAAAATTACGAAGATTGACTTTTTTTTTGGGTTATGTAGTTTTTTACTTCACTTCTTAACAAAATTACAAGGTTCTTTTGTTAAAGAACTATCGATTTGTTTTATGTTTTCTACATTTCTGTGTCACGTTCTTTATTTGGATCGAAGAAGTTTTTGTTCTATGGGTCCAAATGAGTGTGGTGTTCAATCGAGTTGTATTTTTGGTACCATACCGAATTCACGAACAGTTTCAAAGATGCTATTCTCAAGTGGGTTTTGGGCTTAAAAGAAAATGAATATAGCGGTGTCCAGATAGTGGATGACTGCGAGTGGTCACAAAAAAGGTTTGTGTGAATGACAAAGAAATACAGTCACAATAAGAGGAGAATGAACTACCGCTCCTATGAGGTGTTGTTCATTTTTAATCTGAGAGGTTTTATAAGGAGATTATTAATTGATGGTGCATCAATGCATCATACGGGGTGATAGAAAAGAAGCAAAATGTTTTATGCTGTAATATTTTTGGGAGTACTACCTTTATGGATTAGAGTTTTCAGATGGCTAGGGTCCAATCAAAATCTCATCGATTTTGGCCATAGACCCAAGCTGCATGTTTTGAAAATAGCATATTTTGGTCCGATTTTTGAAACTGAATGTTTTAGACATATTTTTTTAGGGTTAATGGTCCAAAAAATATACAAACTTTTCACTTTTTACTATTGTGACAATAAACTTTTTTTTTCCTATTAAAACAAAAAAAACTTCTTAATGACTCTTATTATAACCAAAAATGCCACGTGACAATAATAATTAACCCTTAACCCAAAAAAACTGATTTATACTCGTTTTATTATTCTGGAGGACCATTTTTGCCAACTTTCCAAACCTAAATACTAATATTAAACAAAAAAACCATATACTTGCATTAAATTACCAAATGTTTACAAATAACCAAGCAATCATCCCCAAGCCAACATTTACAAATAACCATATACTTGCATTAAACTACCAAATGTTTTTATGTGAGTCTCGACCACGATTAGACCCAAGAGCAACAACCCTTAACCACATTAAAACAAGCACATCTAGTGTGACTTAGAAGTTTAACACTAACCAAACAAATACTAACCTAGGATTCAAGTCTAGAGTTATAACAAGTAGGTTTTAAGGTTTTAAAGTTTCTCTTTCTTTTTCTGGTTCACGGTCGAAAGACACCACAAACAACAACTTCAATATAATCTAGACCAAAAATTAAATACTTTCACAAGAATGAATGTGTTCATATCCATACCAATCGACCAACAAAAGAAAAATAATTAACAATGAATGTGACCAATACAAAAGTCAATATGCAAAAATAAATTTCAGGAAATCAATGAAATTCATCTTTACAAAATGGGTAGCGAGTAGAGGTATGAACCGATCCAAAAAAACTCGTTTGACTACAAATCCCTTTTGATATCACCAAATTGAAGCTTGATTCGACTTGAACACACCTTGAATTGCAAAACCCCCAATCTAATTTTTGAAAACCCTAACTTTTACCCAACCCTAATTTTTGTAAGAATGGTGATGAAAACTGAATTGGTGCCTCTTTCAACTCGATTCAGTAAATAGAAGGATAAATGGGATGCCTTGACTTCACTTTTCTTCGTGGGTCTTGGTGAGGTTCCATTCTAAGCAAATATTGTTATCCCTCCCCATAGCTCGACACACCCTCGTGATCACTTGTGGGAAAAGAGGAGGTGAAGATGATAGGCTCTTCATCTAGTGATCACGAGATTGGTGGCAGAAAAGGAGCAAGGAGACAATTTGTTTCATGTATTTAGGGGTATGACTATGAGAAGAAGAAAGGTGGATATAGCAGACAAGGTGGATGATTGGGGATGATTGCTTGGTTATTTGTAAACATTTGGTAGTTTAATGCAAGTATATGGTTTTTTTGTTTAATATTAGTCCCCATGTTTGGTAAGTTGGCAAAAATGGTCCTCCAGACATTTGAAACGCGTATAAATGCGTGTTTTGGGTTAAGTGATAATTAACTTTGCCACGTGGCATTTTTGGTTACAATAAGAGTCATTAAGAAGTTTTTTTGTTTTAATAGGAAAAAAAAAGTTTATTGTCACAATAGTAAAAAGTAGAAAGTTTGTATATTTTTTGGACCATTAACCCTATTTTTAACAGTTTTTGATTTGGACTTTTTACTACACAAATGGGATTTGTTTAAGAAAATCTCAAACTGTGTCTTGAAAAGTTAAAAATATATTATTCACAAAAACATATAATCATTTTTACAGAATCTCACAGGTTGAAACAAATGAAAATCCATTGATCCAACCTAAGTCATTTTAAAATCAAACTATAATTTCTAAGATAAGAAATAAACAAGATACTCAATCATTCTATCCATTATTTTCAATTCAAAAACAATCCGAATTCACCTTTTCCTTTTGTACTCCTTCTCATTTAATCTTCAACTATGCATGGACATTTATGAACGCGAAGCAATAAAGAGAGAATTTAGGGAGAAATGATTTTATTAAAATGAAGTTGTGTTTACAAAATGAAGAGAGCCGTTTATATAGGCGGTTACAATAAACATTCAAACATTAAAAATATTTACACTTTCTACCCTGTAACTATCTATTAAATACAAAATAGTCCTTATATTCCATATCACCCCTCAAGTTGGAGGCTCTGAAAGACCTAACTTGTGAAAAAAAAAAAAAGAATGTTGAGAACCATGGAGAGCTTTAGTCACTATATCACCTAGTTGTAAATGAGTGGGAATATAAGTTGTTTGGAGAAACCCTTCTTGAACGTCATCTCTTGTGAAATGACAGTCAATGTCAAGATGTTTGGTTCTATCATGATAACATGGGTTAGCTGTTATTTGTTGAGCATCTTTGTTGTCAAAAAACAGGGTAATGGGCACTTTGACTGGTATATGTAGATCTTGTAGAAGATAAGTAAGTGAGATGAGTTCACAAGGTTGTGGATGCCATGAAACTGTTGTGCTTTTTTGTTTTCTAAGATACCAATGAATGACCCAAAAATATACAATAGCCGGTTAAGGATTTTCTAGTCATTAAACATGATGCCTAGTCTGCATCAGAGAAACTTGTTACCTTTAACAAATGTTGAACAGGGTAAATGAGTCCTTTGGATACAATGCCTTTGAGGTATTTGAGAAGATGAATTGCAGCTTGCATATGAGAATCCTTTGGTCTAGAAACAAACTGACTTAAGTGTTGCACAACATAGAAAATGTATGGGCATGTCATGGATAAATATAACAACCTACCAACCAATCTTCTGTATTGATCAGGTGTATAGAAGAGAACCTTTATCAAGAGACAACTTAAGTTTTGGAGGTAAAGGTGAACTAATTAGTTTTGCAACAGTTAAACCAACATCATGTAAAAGGACTGATTTCAATTCCCAAAAAGTATTTTGCCAAGCCCAAATCTTTGATAGTGAACTTAGCATCCAAAGCAACCTTTATTTAAGTGATTTTATGTGGTGCATTGCCAGTGAGTAAAACATCATCTATAGACTAAAACAACTGTGAACTCATTTACAACACTTTCAACAAACATAGAGTAATCATGTTTGGACTGCACAAATCCAAGTTGTATTAGACTTAGAAAACTCTTGATTCCATTGCCTTGAAGCCTGTTTAAGTCCATATAGAGATTCTTTTTTAATTTGCATACCTGACCTTGCACAGCCTTAGAATACCCTTCTTATAGTTTCATGTAGTTGTCTTCATCAATATGCCCATGTAAGAAAGCAGTATCGATGTCAAGTTGATGCAAAGGCCAACCTTTAGCTATGGCAGTGGCAATAAGCACTCTAACAGTAGCTAATTAGCTACAGGAGAAAAAGTATGCTTATAATCTTTGCCTTCTTTTGGTTACATCCTCTATAACCAACCTAGCCTTGAACCTTTCTATGTTGCCATCAGATTATATTTGATTTTGTAAACCCACTTAGAAGAAATAGCTTTGCAAGTGGCTGGCAACTCAGTCATCTCCCAGGTTCCAATTTCTTCAAGTGCAGTAAGTTCTTTCTTTATAGCATCCACCCATTGA
>CM040239.1:101240204-101259019 GCA_022545495.1 Chrysanthemum lavandulifolium | reverse complement strand
CTATACTCGCGAGACTAAGCGTTCCTAAACATATGTATGTTTATATATTGTCGATACATATAACTATGTATAAAAAATTTAAAATAAATAGCTCGAGCCTAATGTGATTAATGAGTTGAGTTTCATTTAAGCTTTATTTTCATCCATACTTCATATAAGTTAATCAAGTCCGGTCGGTGAGCTACGAACATGAAAAATCACAAGCCAAGCACAAGCTTTGAATATGAGGCTCGAAATAAGCTCAAATCGAGCTCGAACTTATATATATATATATATATATATATATATATATATATATATATATATATATATATATATATATATATATATATATATATATATATATATATGAGTCGAGCTTGAGCTTCTTTGGCGAGGCTCGAGCTTAACTCGGCTCGTTTCAACCCCTATTTGCAGCTAATTTTTCTACTTGAGTAATCAACAATTGAAAGTAAGTCCAAGCTATCAATGGAAAATCATGCAACTAAAGAGGAATTTGGAGTAGAACGCTCTAATTGAACGATTTAAGGTTTGTAAAAATGACAGAGAATCGAGAAAATAAAACACAGTACAGAAAGCTAAAAATGTCAATTGATCTTATTTAAGGGTTTGAGTAACAAACACTCCCACTAAAGCAGTACAAACACACTTATGGTCATATGCAAAACGCATCGCTCCCACTTAACTAAAATTACGTGAAAAACACATGTATAAGTTTTAAACCTGGTTTTACACTGTTGTGAACATGGTTTTGGTTTAATAATAAGAGCCACGTGCTCAGTAGCGGAGCTAGACTATAAATTGTGAGAGGGCCAAACCTGTAAATCTCATGATTTAAGAGGGTAAAAAATGTAATGTTTATTTTTTATGATGTAAACTACAACAAAAATACATTAGGGGACAAAATTGTGGGGGCACCACTGGCTTAACTCCTTGCTTCATAGCTCACTGCGATGCGTTAACTGCGCATAACCATTGTTGTGTTTGTTTTCGTTTTGGCGGGAGAGTTCGGTACATTTAAAATTTTAAATAGGGATTCTACCCTAATTGTCATTTTGAGCTTGTTTTGTTTTGAAAATGTAAGGTAATAACTACTCCTTCCGTCCCATTTAAATGTCATGTTTTGACTTTTGCGCTTTTTTTTTTTCAATTTTGACATTCAATATTTTTGTTTGTGTTATATAATACTTGATGAAAAATTTACAAAGAAAATACATTTAAACCTCAACCCATCATATATTTTGTATAAAGTATTACATGTTAATAGTTAAGGTTAAAGTTGAAAAAAATACTTGAAAAGTAAAATGTTTGTGTGTGTGTGTGTGGGGGTTTACTAGCCTACCTTTGTAGTTTAATTTTCCTGTATGTGTTTATGTTTTTGATTTTCCGGTGTCGTTTATGATTTTCCGATGCGAAGCGGGGTATGCCTTCTATTCTTTTGATGGGAAGACAACCAACAAGCGAGATATTTGTTTATTGTGGGCTCAAGAAAATTTGCATTATTATTAAACCTATTAAGATGTAAAAGCTTGTTTGACCCTTTAACATTTAACAATTGACAAAGTTAACCCCATCTTAATATGTTGTTCAAAATGTTTGGTTCGAGACAAAATAAAGCTTTTAATTTTCTAAGTATTACTTGTTATCCTATTTGTCAATTTTTTTATATTAAAAAAATAAGACGCGCAAAACGAAATGTACAAGTTTTTTTTTTATTGCAATTGTAACTGTTGGGTTCAGTCAGTACCCTAACCCCTTAAGTCTACAATTTGAATAGAAAATACCCTAAGTGTTTGTGCCCTTAAAACACTATCAAGTCACTGAGTGCATAGTCACTCATTGAGTCATCTTCAGGACACTCAGAACGAGTCTAAGAAGAAAGTCTCTTCACTCGGTGAGGCGGAAATCAAAGGGTGAAGACCGAGTCAAGAAGAAAATGATGGGTTCAGTGAGTGATGACAATAACTCACTGAATCCTATAACTCCTCAACAACTACAACCACTGAAGACAAAGACTAAAGATTAAGAAGACTAAAGAATGGACGGGGAGGATTCCTTATCAACCATAAGTCAAACTTTCCACTGAAGGCTAACAACCAAGATCGTTGTCATCACCGATGATCGAGAAAATAGTATTGTCTTTTCCTCCAAATACAACTAGTCCATGAAATAGCTCGGTGGTTCCGTAGTTGTGCTTAGAATTAACCAAGCTTAGTGATGAGTATTCCACCACACTTGCCATTCAATCCCAGTGTTATTCCGCAAACACTTGGGTAATATATTCTTTGATTCGTTTTATAAGAATATAAGCGGTGAAAATCTTTGTGCATTTACTTTACTTTTAACTTGTTAAACTGATTTTTCAAATTACTTTACTTAAGTCATGGATCACAATTAGCTTTATTTGTAATTTTGATACTTGTGATACGGGAACAACAAGTGGTATCAGAGCATGCTGATTTATAAAACTTTTAAAGCTCGCTAAAGCGCTTTTAAATCAAGATCCTACCATGGCTGAAAGTGAAGTTCCCCAACTTGTCGATAAAAAGGGTGGAGCCTATGCTGCTGTTGCCCCTCGACTTGAAGTTGGAAAATTCAACAAGTGGAAAAAGCGCATGCTTTGCTACTTAACTGGGATGGAACCTTATTACATTAAATGCATTAATGAAGGTCCATTTGTCTCTAAAACTGCTGAAGGTTTTCCAAAACCAGAAGCTCAGTGGACCCAAGATGAGAGAAGGGTGGTGAATCAAGACCAAAGTCTCAAAAGCATCATTATATCATGTCTCCCTGATGATGTAATGGAATATGTCATTAGCTGTAGTACAACCAAGCAAACTTGTAATGACTTGGTTCATAGCTATGAGGGTCCCTCAGATACCAAGGAAAGCGGGATCATAGACACGAAACTTGAGTACAACAAATTTAGAGCCAAAGGCTCGAAACCTATCTCAATCTTACACTCGTTATAAAACCTTGTTGAATGAATTGGCAAATGATGGTGTCAACTGTCTAAACATGAAATTAATGTAGGTTTTGTCATCAGTCTCCCGAGAGTGGTTAAACTTCTCGGGGACTTAGGAATGCAAATCATATTCAAACTCTTGAACTTCACGAAATCTATGGGAAGTTCGTCATGAAGATAATCTTATCAATAGGCGATACCGATATAAAGAAGTCTCGGGAGGTTAAAAGTACCTAACAACTACCTCAACACCTATTTCAACCGCTTTCTTTTCAAGCGGTGTTGTTCGGGATTTTCAAAAAACTCGATGATGAGGTGATGAAAGAACTAGTGAGGAGTACTGAATGACTTACACAATGAGTTTCAGGAAAGGACACTCCTTGCTAATTCAAAAAGATTTATAAAAAGAAACAAAAAAATTTCAAGTGCTAAAGCTAATGAGGACACTGAGTGTTATAAATGTCACAAAAAGGGTCACTTTGCAAAAGATTGTTTTTCTAAAACTGTTTCAGAACCCTCATACAAATCTTCAGGGCCTAACCAGTCCTTTGGTTTTTGCAAGTTTCAACCTAAGCTTCTCCAGTCTCCTCAAACTTATCAAAATAAGACTGACCAAAACAAAACAATATATTTTGAAGCAAAATACAGGAAAGCTAAGGCTAAACTTGCTATTCTTGAGGCCACTCCCTCAGAAACTACACAAAATACTAAATCTGTGCAGGGAAAGAACAAAGGTCTTGTAGTTGAAACCTTTGACTCGGATGAAGAGCCAATTTCCTCAAATGATGAAATGGTACAAGTCAGTGCACTGATAGCTCTTTCAGAAGAAGACAAGCTCACTGTTGGAAAGAATCATGCAAGAAATGGAGAATGGGTTAACATCACCATGAAGAAGGTAAACATCTTACTATCCATGAACGGTAATTCTGATTGGCAATCTTACATGAATTATATTAATGTTGATCTTAAGTTTGTTGAAGAGCAAAGATTAAATATGTTTTCTAAATAAAACAAATTAAGTTTTGAGCTAAGTAAATGTAGAGATGAACTTCTTGCTTTAAAACAAGCTAAACTTGAGGCTGTTACACTTCAAATTCAAAACTCTGAGTTAGTAAAACGTAATCAAGCTCTTCAAGAAGAACTTAAAGAGAAACAAGTTATTGAAAGTTGGACCACTAAAAACCCTAGAGTCTATGAAGCAGTTCAAACCCTTAGTAATATAAAGAGAATACTATGAGAGGATCAACTCACTGAGCCACTCAGTGAAGGTCAAAATCCCAAACCTTTTGTGTCTGCTGGCCTGCTCTCTAATCAAGAGATCATACCTAAGCCCAATGACTGGGTTGAAAGAGTAAACCCTGATAGTAAACTACCTAACTTCGATTATGGAAGAACACTTGAACCTGAAAGTCAGGCACCAAAAACATGCTGGGACTTCCTGATGTATCCAGTCATACTAAGTCCGTCACTGAGTCTGAAGTTGAATCAGAAGCACCACTTCCACCCATGAAACCCCTTAAGGGAGCTATACCTAACTCTGAGCTCACACCCCTGAAATATACTCCACACTCTCCCGAGAGAAAATCGGGCCTTGGTAGAACAATACTAAAAGACTTGAACAATCACACAAAGAAGATTCGGTTCCTCTCGAAACTTCCACATCTTCGATTCCTCTTGAAGAAGACCAAATCAAGCAGTTGGTGAACTTGTGAGGAACCGGTGAAAAGATTAACTCAAATGAGAAGGTTCACGATACAATAATCAAAGAACCAAATTCAGCCTCTTAAAGTTCCTCCAAGTAAAAAACTAACTCCAAACCCAAACAGAAGTGTGCCATTATACAAGTCATTCCACTGATAATTGCTACATAATTCTCTTTTGCATGATCTGTAAAAGAGAAGATCACAGAACTTCTGATCACTTACATTACACTGTGTCACTGAATGAAGCAAATTATAAGAACCTTGGTCACAACTATGCTTCATCGTCCAAGCAAGCCCATTGGCCAAAAGCTAAACCTTTTCCTCCCTGTCCACACTGTGGATTTAATGACCATCATCCTGATGATTGTCTCATGAACTCCTCTTGTGAAATATGTGGAAATCCAGCACATGAGACATCTCAACATGACATGGTCATACATGCAAGGAGAAGTACAAACATCAAATCACCTCACACCTGCGATTCCTCCTCGATCGATAAGTGTAAGACTTATGGTAGCACTGTCCACTCAACCACTAACCATGAGTCCATTGCATTCAAATAGTCCATTAGACCTAAGCCCACTAGGAAGTGAGTTAGCAAGAGAAACTAATTCAGTTTACTATTTCTGCAGAGACATGCCAGGGAGCGTGTTTGGCATCTAGATAGTGGATGTTCAAGAAGCATGACTGGTGTGAAGGAATATCTGCATAAATATGTAGAAGAACCAGGACCTAAGGTAGTATTTGGTGATAATTCATCATGTCCCACTGAAGGTTATGGTTCAGTAAACTATAGTGGTATAGTCTTCTCTAGAATTGCTTATGTCAATGGTCTGAAGTATAATCTTATAAGTGTCAGTCAGTTGTGTGATGAAAAATATAATATGCAGTTTGATGATAAACAAGGAACTATTTTTAATGCCAATAGAGAAGTTGTTCTTATAGCTCCTAGGAGAGATGATGTATATGTACTTGAGATGTCAACTCTCTCTCAGAATGGAACATGTCTCTTTGCCAAAGCCACTGAAACCATCAACTGACTATGGCACAAGAGACTGTCTCACCTGAATTTCAAAAATATTAACAACTTGGCTAAACAAAAAAAGGTCATTGGTTTACCATCACTTGTATTTGTAAAGGATAAACCATGTTCAACATATGAAAAAGGAAAACATCACATAGCCTACTTCAAAACAAAACAAAACTTTTCAATCAAAAGTTGCCTTCACCTCTTGCACATAGATCTGTTTGGACCTGTCAGTCCTAGATCAATCCAGCATGAGAAGTATACCCTTGTCATTGTTGATGACTTTTCAAGATACACTTGGGTATATTTCCTTACCAAAAAGAGTCAGGCAGTTGATACAATGATGTCATTCATCAGGAAGATTGAAAATCAAAATGACATTAAAGTAAAACAAATAGGCCCGACAATGGTGCGAATTCAAGAATCGGGAGCTTGAGTGTTTACGTGATGAAAAGGATTTCCCAAAATTTCTCATCTCCTTATACCCACGAAAAAATGGGGCGGTGAAAGGAAAAACAGAACTCTCATTGAAATTCAAGAACTATGTTAAATGGTTCGATACTCTCAAGCACTACCGATGAAGTTGTTAAGACGACTGTTATACTCGAGAATAGGTCAATAATTGTCAAAAGACACAACAAAACTCCCTATGAGATCTTGAAGGAAGACTCACGATATCAACTACTTTCATGTGTTTGGGTTCCAGTGTTCATTCGCAATCACAAGGATCACTTAGGCAAATTTGATGCACAAGGCGATGATGGTTACTTCAGGTTACTCACTGATGTCTAAAGCTTTCGGGGTGTTCAACACGAAGACAACAAGTTGAGAAACATTCCGTGTTACCTTTGATGAGAGCTCGAAAGCATCGGTTCTCTAACACCTCGATGAAGAAATAGGAATTGATGACTCATCTAGATATCCCTTGATGAGTTCAACTCACGAAAACAATCCCTCATGTCAATATCAAGGCGATGTCGACATCTCTTATTACATTATTCCTCACAACCTCCGTCAACCAACCATCGGTGAATTCATTGATGCTCGAAGCAAATCAAGTAATGGGATATGTCATACGAACCAAATGTTCGGGAACACGATGTTCATGATTCCCAATATGAACAACCAATCATCTTTTCTTCTGAAGAACCTCATGGTTCTGTTACACTAGCTCTTGAACTTATATCTCATTCCCCAATGACCTCATCAAGCTCAGATCCTAAACCACAAAATAAGTGGACAAGATCTCAGGACATTGAACTTGTTAACATCATTGGAGAGCCCACTGAAGGCATGATCACTAGGAGCATGGCTGATAAGTTATCAGAAGCTTCAGCTAATGAGTGTCTGTATGTAGACTTTCTCTCAGAAGTTAAGCCTAAAAGTGTCTCAGCGGCTCTGGAACATACAAGCTGGGTTCAGGCTATGCAAGAATAACTCCATCAGTTTAACAGAAACAAAGTCATGAAACTAATCAAATGTCCTAAAGATGTCATAGTCATAGGGATGAAGTGGGGTTTCAGAAATAAAACTGATGAAAATGGCATTGTCATAAAAAACAAGGCCAGACTTGTAGCTAAAGGATACAATCAACAAGAAGGCATTGACTATAATGAGACATTTGCTCCTGTTGCTAGAATGGAAGCCATTATGATTTTCCTTGCATATGCAACATACATGAACTTCAAAGTCTACCAAATGGATGTCAAAAGTGCCTTCCTGAATGGTAAACTAAAGGAAGATGTTTATGTTCAGCAACCCCCTGGCTTTGAAAGTAGTGAGTAACCTGACTATGTCTGCAAGCTTGACAAAGCCCTTTATAGACTGAAGCAAGCTCCCAGAGCATGGTATGAAACACTCTCTTCTTGATCCAAAACAAGTTTGTCAAGGAAAGATAGATAACACTTTGTTTATCTATAGGACAAAAAAAATGTGATATTAGTCCAGTGTATGTTGATGACATTATATTTGGCTCAAAAATTATAAACTTTGCAAACAATTTGAAAGCGATGACAAAGAAATTTGAGATGAGCATGATGGGTGAATTCACATACTTCCTTGGACTACAAATCGAGCAAATTAACAAAGGGATCTCATCATTTAAGAGAAATACGCCAAAATCTCTTAAAGAAATATGAGATCCGATTGTGCTTCGATAAAGACTCCAATGGCCCTCCTAATAATCTTGGACTGATCCCATTGGCAAATCTATCAACCAAACATACTTTAGAGGAATAGAAGGGTCATTGATGTATCTCATTTGCCTCTAGCAGGACATACAATTCTTGAGATGCTTGATAACTAGATTTCGGTTTGACCCAAAAGAATCTCACCTCAATGCATTAAAAGAATCCTCGGATACCTAAAGGTACCCCAAATCTTGGACTCTACTATCCTAAATGCTCAAGATTTGACCTCAAAGGTTACTCGACTCGACTATCTTGGTTGCAACATGAATATGAAAAGTACTTGAGGTCTGTCAATTCCTTGGAGGAAAACTTGTTTGTTGGAGTACTAGAAGCAATAATCGATGGCTATGTCCTCGGCTAAAAGTCGAATCGTGGTAGGCTGCAGGATCTTTGTCTTGGCGTGCCAATGTGCTATGGATGAAAATTCAACTGAGTGACTATGGCATCCATTACAAGATGGTACCTATCTTTTGTGATAACACTAGTGCTATTGCTAACTCCAACAACCCTGTCCTTCACCAAAGAACCAAACACATTGATATCAGATACCACTTTATCAGGGACCACATCATGAAAGGGGACATTGAACTTCATTTCATCCATACTGAATATCAGCTAGCTGATATCTTCACCAAACCCCTTGATGAACCCACCTTCAGAAGACTGAAAGCTTAATTGGGAATGCTTGATATTGATTGTCAGTAACCTGGTAATCAATCCCAATCTCAGCAAATATGTCTTGTACGATCACTAGTCCCTGAATAAAAAGTCTCCAAAACATTCCTTCTCACTGAATGAAATCTCATTTAGGAACCTTGTGTTTAGATGCCAAACACAATTATTATAGAACTAAATGCTCCAAGTATTTAGTTACTAAATGTCCTAGGTAGGTGACTGATAACATTTAATAAAGAATATATGTCCCTTCTTTCCTAACTGGCATCCAATGCAAATGGCTTCCACTCATAGCCTATCTCTCACTTGGCATTTAATTCCAACACTCATAAACAATATCTTTTGATATTTTAAGTTGTGACATCATCTCTGCAAAAGTGCTATTGCAGAACTACGCACCTGTTTCCCTTGGAAGTTGTAAAAACGACGGTTCGAATAGTGGTGTCATTAAATGCGGTTACCTAAACGGTTCAACTAACGCCGTGAAAAAGGAACCACTTTTACCACACTATAAATACCCAATTTGTTACTAAAAACATCACACACACAACTTTTTCAAAAAAAAAAATTCTCTCAAAACCTTTCCAAAATCTTGTAAATTGTAAAACCTCTTTGTGTGATTATTTTCTCAAAACCTAATAATCTTCTAATGACTTCTTCAAATGCATTAAATATGCTCCAAATGTTGAATTCACATTTGAGAGTGTTGAAATGTTTAAAAATAACGTTGTGGGAAACTTTGCATACCCAAAAAACTTTTCTCAGTACAAAGACATGGCAAAGTTTCTCCAAAACTGTTTTCTTAACAAAGCCTTTACAATCACCCCAGAGGTAATCTATCATAACTACCTCAGGGAGTTCTGGTGCACTACTGTTGTTAAAACATCATATCCCATCAAGGACTCAACAATCGAGTTCACGGTGAAGAACGGGTCAAAACCGTTGATCTTAAACTACTCGTCCTTTATTAAAACCGCTGGTCTTGATTTCGCTGAAAATTTTGAAGCAAACCCCTCTACCGAGGAGGTAAAAGCTGAACTACTTTTGTTGGGGCCACATGACAAACTTCACCCTGAAGTGGCCCCAAGAAACCTGATTACCAAAATGCCCATTTTAAAAGCTTGGTTCTCACCGTTTGGAGGTCTGATGACTTTGCCATTCGGGTCCTTGGTGGGAACAAATCCTCAAATAAGCATTGAACTCAACTCAACAAATGATTGTGTTGATCTCATGACAGTAGAAAAAAATCAAACTTGGCGAAATGATTTTCGGTGAGCTTATTGCAAAACTCTCATGGAAGACAAGGCAAAACACATGTCTTACCCTCGTTTTATCTCATGTTTTTGAAAGAAACCTTGGGTTACGAGTATAGTCGAGAATGTTATTTGGCATATCCCTAACGTTCTTTACAAGACTAACTTCTAGAGACCCCGTCGAGGTTACATCGATGGTCGACCCCATACATGCAGCAAGTTATTGAGGAGGAATCCCTCAAGTCTCCAAATCCTTCTCCTTATAAAAGGAGAAGAAGTCAAAGAAGACCCAGAGGGCGACTAGACCCAAGTCGTCCGCCACTAGGTCCTCTGGAGCAAAACCTAAGCTTACTTTTAAGCATAGGGATGACCAGACTCCTAAGACACCCATTGTTGAGCCCAGTGCCACACTGACCCAAAAACAACCACCAACGGAGGATACTGAGAAATCGCACTCAATGTCCTCGGGCAAACCCTCTGATTCTACCACTGACATAAACAAGTTAGTGGAACATGAATCCACTCCACCTTCACATCCTGCTAAAGACTCGGGTAAATCACGGCTGAGCCTCGAGAGAAGCGGGTCCTATATCTCCGGAGGCGAAAACCCACGATGGTAAGGGACCCACACATTCGCATCCGGTTAACGAACCAAGTCAATCGCAACTTGGTCCTCGGGGTACAAGACCCTAAATCCTCGGTGGAGCGGCACCACCCACCCGAGAAGGGGTCCAACAACATTCGCATCCGATGAGGCACTCTTAAATCACCACCTTTGCTCGAGGGAGACAAAAGGGCCTAAATCTTCAAAGGCGGGAATAACCGTAATGGAATGGGGCCCCGATCCACAATCACCAATTTTTAAATCTATTGCGATGTCTAAGCTCCCATTGAATCGAGGATGAGCTTGATAAATAAAGTGAAGAAGAAGTCCTTGTTCTGGAGAAGACATGGACACCGAGGCTCAATCCATCGACTAGAGCCTCGGTTTGAAACTAAAGAGCCTAAGGAGTCCCTACTTCATCATTGCTTCCGATTTAGGCTCATCTTTACATCCTCCCCGAGTTGAAGAAGTATGACAATGTTATTCCTCTCACTAAGAGGCAATTGGTCAAATATCCGAAGAAGGCTACTCATCGCCTTTATGATGAGGTCATCGATGAACTCTGAGATCAGCACACTAAAGCTGCTGTAAATTATGCTGATCTCAAAGCCTCTGTTGAAGAGAACTTCAATAACAATGGCGAGCACAAGGAGCACATGTACAATGCTCTCCACACTAGATCAACATCTTTAGAAGTTCCTCAACGCTTTCGGGAGGCTCACACCAAGATGGATACTATTCGATTGCTTTGTCAAGGACAACCGTGAACACACAAAGAAGTTCCTTGCAAGATCGAGGCCTACATAAAAATGCGGTAAGTATCGGTGAAGTACCAGGTCTCACGAAGAACTTTAATCTTCAAACACTCACATCATCCGTCCATGACATCTACTCAAGCATCGGTCTCTTAGAAAGGCACACAACTACTTTGGGCAAGTCTTCAAATTCTATGGCCTAGAATATTGGGCCTAGAATGTCGAGAATTGAAGGTTCTTATCTTGCCGAAGCAAAATTCAATGCACTTCAACAGGATACCTCAGACATTAAGCTCATGATGACTGAGATGTATCAGTCCTTCATGGGTCAGTCTACCCCCTTTACTTCAGTGCCAGAGCCAACTCTTGCTCTCACTTTAGTTCCAGCAAAAGTTGGGGGGGGGGGGGGAAGATCACTGAAACCTCCACATCTGAACGACCTCCCTCTCACACTGAAGAAAACAAGGAGGCTTCAACCAAATAGCCTATTGATGCTGAGCCAATCTCAACCTATCCACCTCCACACTCTGAACAACAACAATCTTCAATAACTGTTGCTTCTGAAGACAAAGGCAAAGCTATAATCACCACTACTTAGTGAGGAGTATTCCACCACAATTGTCATTCAATCACAAGTGTTATTCGCAAACACTGGGTATTATAATCTTTGATTCGTTTTAATAAGAATATAAGCGTTGAAAAATCTTTGTGCCCCCACCGCCAAACTAGCCTACCTTTGTAGTTTAATTTTCCGGTATATGTTTATGTTTTTGATTTTCAAGATGTGTTTATGATTTTCGGTTTGAGCAGTGTAAACCTATTCTTTTTGATGGGAAGACAACCAACAAGCAAATATTTGTTTATTTGTGGGCTCGAAAAGTTTGTTTTATTATTAAACCTATTAAGATGAAAAATCTTGTTTGACCCCTTTAACATATAACAATTGACAAAGTTAACCCCATCTTAATATGTTGCTCAAAATGTTTGGTTCGAGACAAAATAAAGCTTTTAATTTTCTAAGTATTATTTTTATCCTATTTGTTAATCTTTTATATTAAAAAAATAAGGCAGCAAAAGAAAATGTACAAGTTTCTTATTGCAATTATAGCTTGTTGGGTTCGATCAATACCCAAACCCCTTAAGTCTAAAATTTGAATAGAAAATACCTAAGTGTTTGTGCCCTTAAAACACTATCAAGTCATGAGTGCATAGTCACTCGGTGAGTCATCTTCGAGGACACTCGGAATGAGTCTAAAGAAAATCTCGACTCGGTGGCGAAACTCAAAGGGTGAAGACTGAGTCAAGAAGAAGATAATGGGTTCAGTGAGTGATGACAATAACTCACTGAATCCCATAACTCCTCAACAACTACAACCACTGAAGACAAAGACTGAAGATTAAGAAGACTAAAGAATGCGCGGGCGATGAGTCCTTATCAACCATAAGTCAAACTTTCCCTGAAAGACTAACAACCAAGATCAGTGTCATCACTAATGATCAGAAAAGTAGTATTTTCTTTTACCCAAAATAGCTTCTTGTAAACAGTGACAAAATATATAAGTATTTTTTCCTCTATAGCTTACGTCAGTATTGTCTTTTAGGAAATAGTTAAAACTCACACTTATATAAATAGGCATAAGGATGGAGTGAAAGTTAAACTTGTGCATTAAATGTGTATAACATTCACAAGCAACTTTCACTCCTCCAAATACAACTAGTCCCTGAAATAGTTTAGTGGTTCCGTATAGTTGTGTTTAGACTTAGCCTAAGCTTAGTGAGGAGTATTCCACCACACTTGTCATTCAATCCCAAGTGTTATTCCGCAAACACTTGGGTAATATATTCTTTGATTCGTTTAAATAAGAATATAAACGTTGAAAAATCTTTGTGCATTTACTTTAGTTTTAACTTGTTAAACTGATTTTTCAAATTACTTACTTAAGGCTAGTAGCAGTGGTGACCTGGGTCGACCCTGCCACATCAGCTTTCTCTCTCCAACGACCTGACAATGACCTAGTTGCCACTGTGGTGACATTGGATTTTTTTTAATTCAAATATTTTTTAAAACAAAATTAAACTTCATTAATAAAAATACTTAAACATTACAACAATAATTAAAAACTTAAACTAATAAAACGTAGAGATTACAATACTTATTAAAAACTGAAAACATAACAAAAAATCTTCATCGTCAGTTGCGTCTTCGTCACTTTCGTCTTCGCCTTCAATCTCTTGATTGCCTGCATTTCCACGGTTTCTCCAAACGTGTTCAACCAAATCAGATTTTAAGTTTAGATGAGTTGATCGGTCCATTATCTCCTGAGTAACTACTAAGGATTCTGCATGGGATCTTGCCGGATCATGATCACAGTGGCCCTCTTGTGCAAACCATGTAGGACATATCGCCCGCTGCTTGTGTCGGATGATCATATTATGTAATATGATACATGTATACACAATATCTTGGAGATCCTGTTTATAAAGCCCTCGAGCCGAAACTTTAAGCATTTTCCACTTCTTCTTCAACACACCGAAAGCTCGTTCCACATCTTTCCTTGGCTTGCCCGTGCTTCCTCTTGTACAATATTCTTTTTCATCACTCGTGGAGGATTTGAAATGGACTTAATAAAACGGACCATTCGGATATATCCGTCAAGAAGATAATATCCATTTGCTAAGCAACATCGTTAGCCTCGAATTCAAGTTCGGTGCTCCCGGTTTGATATCATTGAAAATGGGGAACGATGTAAAACATATATATCGTTATTCATCCGGAGACACAAAAAACGCATGCAAATCCATAAATCTTGGAGGCGTTGCTTCCAATAAAATGAATGGATGTGGCGTGATCACCCCTAGCATATTGACCTCTCAAACTATTTGGGCAATTCTCCCACTCCCAATTTGTGCAATCAATGCTTCCCATCATCCCAGGAAACCCATGCTTTTGCTCGTGATGAGCATATATTCTTTCAAGGTCAGAATATGTGCTTTCGCAAATACTCAACACCATATAACTCTATAATAACCCTACAAAAGTTACGGAGACAATCACGTGTTGTTGTTGCATCCAATTGCAGATACTCGTCAAGAGAATCGAGGCAGTCGCGTATCCCGATTGTGCAATTTCGCATGACACTTGACCAATGGGGAAATACCAAATACGCCCATACAATCGGGAGTTTGTTGAAAATAAGGAGAATAATTGGTTACCTATTGAACAATTCGGGTGAATAGTTCTCGGCGCATCCGGAACCGCCGATGAATGTTTTTTCGTCATACAAGCGGTTCTTGAATGGCGGCAACTAAGCGATTATGAGCACCTCGCGATCCCTAGGCATGTGCTTGTTGAACCTTTGGCGGTGGCGCTTGGTAGCGTCCCAAGCATACTGCGTAAATTCCATAAACTCCGTAAACTCGCTCATAACTTCTTCCTCGTCGGAAGAAGAAGAATTAAAAAATATCTCGTAAGACATAATTAACAAAATGTGTTTGAAAGTGTTTATGAGAAGTTGTTTGAATTGTGTGTTTAGAAATGTGTTTAAGGTTGGTATTTATAATGTTGTAAAAGTGGTAAAGTTTTGTTTTTTTTGTTAACCCAAACGGCACAATTTTTGGTCCACATGTGACATACCAACTCGGTTGTTGGTGCAAACTAGTTCGTCCATTTTCACCCAACCGACCAACCACAACCTTATTGCCACAATAGGGCAACCGGACACAACCCAAAGGGTCGACCGACCCATTGCTACTAGCCTAAATCATGGATCATAATTAGCTTTATTTGGAATTTTGCTACTTGTGATACAGGAACAACAGTAACAACAAAATCGAATGAAACTTTGCCCTTTTATGAATACTGATAATTTTGACGATCTATTATTCGTGTGTTACTATTATAGTATTATGCAGTAAAATTTTTTGGCCCCTTTTAACTTAGATTTCTGGCTCCGTCTCTGAATGTATGATATATTGTATAAGAATTGATTGTCATGCCTAATAATATGTCTAATTTATGTGACATCATTATGTTGATAACACTAAAAAGATTTGCATTTTCACAATCCAATAAAGCCCTGACATTTTAATTTAGACACGTAAGTAGGTCATATTGTTTGAAGTCTCTATATTATTTCTCATATCGTATACGGTGAGTATTTAGAGAGAAAAATTAGAACTTTTGCGTGTGTACCTTGTACCAAAAATAAAAGGGCGTCCATAGAGTAAGCGTCCACAACCCTTTTCTTACCACGTAACTGATTTTATGCCATCTTTTCTCCTTTCTTTGATGATAAAGTTTTATATTTGTCGTCACGCATTAATTATCAGTCCACCTTTCTTTTAATATGGTAATATTAACACCCTCTTTCTTAAGTAAATGTTAAAAATGCATATTATATATAAACATTTCTTTTTGTACATATTCAGTTTGTTACAAGTCCATAAAGATATATAAAATATTAAACGAACATGTATGGGTTGATTCCTCCAAACACGTACAATCTAAATAGTTAATTGAGGAAGTCGTATATGTCTTGAAGCAATGTTTTGCTTTCTAATCCACTAATGAATCCTAAATTTTATGATAACCAATTACAAAATGACCTCAACTTGTGGATGTATGATATGGATGCCATTTCTAATTAACTAATTGAGGTGCTTGTTTCTTTGTCCACGATTAGATGACACATTCTTTTAATTTTCTAATTTTAATGCTTTAAATGTGTAAAAAGCCTAAAACTATGTACTAGTAATAAACATGAAGAATAAATAGTAAAATGCATTAACATATCGTCATTCGTCATTGATGACAAAGACTTGGAAAATATTGGCATCCATGGTTGCTAATTCAGCCAGTGGGCATGTCTTTCTTTTATATTATGATTTTATTGTGTAAAAAAAAATTTATTTATACACACCTCGGTAGGTAACGACGCCGTTTTGTTCGTTCCCAAGTTTTCCAAAAACTTTCAAAACACCTCTTTAAATTATGTATTAACAAAATGGCGTAGATACCTCCAAAAGCAAAGAGGTTCAAAGACGAATATTATCTAACGATTTGATTATAAGTACCCATCGCCGAATGTTGCTCGGAGACGAATTGAATTGAATTTGAGTTTTTATTTCTAAATGAGTAAGATTAAAACGCTACCAAAAAAACATGTGTTTGATGTTATTTATTAAAAGAATCAATAGAAAAAAAATTAAATAAACAACAAATTTGTAAGTTTCATGTAAACAATCACAAAAGTAGTATATGTATTTGGCTAATTATGCAATAAATGTTATTTATGTATATGTATTTAGTTGTGCATTAAATGAACAAAAGTCTATTTGTAGTCTAGTAGTTGAATATTTTGCTTTCATCTAAGAGACTCGGGTTCAAATCTTGCCACTACCTGTTTTTTAAATCTTACACAATTCCACAATTAGCAAGTGTTGAATCTGAAAATTTTAAGCTTCCTTAAATAGAATGTCTTAAATGTTTTATATAAGTAGTATAAATATAGATTACCCAACATTGTTATCGGTGACATTTTGATAATTTACTTTTTTTATATAACAAATTTTATCTATCACATATGGGATACCAAATCTATATATATATATATATATATGGTTTTGCTAACAACAACCTAACAACTAATTATCGAAATTTATGTTCGGACATTACACAATGTTCAAATAAGATCATTCAAAATCACTAACAATTTGCTAAATGTCTCAAATAAAAATACAATACACTATTCCTATTGGTTATATTAGCGAAAAATATGGAACTTTTCTTTTATTATGTCTTAAAATCAACAGATTTTGTGGAGATTTAGTTAACAAAAGGTCAGTCAGCTGGTTGCAATTTTTGTGTCAGGTTATATATATATATATATATATAAAAGTCGAGTTTCATGTTATTAGTGCAAAGTATTAATGATTATTAATGCAAAGTATTAATGATTATAATTTTTATTTACAAATAAGTAAAACTAAATAATAAGAATTATTTATTTTACAAATAAATGACAACTATATAGTAATAAAAGTTTACTAATAAATAAATATAAATATAATAATAAAAGTTTGAGTTTCACGTAACAAATGTAAATTTTATGATTAAAATATTTATTATAAATTGTTATTTAACAAGTTAAAGTTAGAGTTTCATGAAAAATGTAAATATCAAATATTTTGAACTCTTTTACTATAAGTTTAGAATGTTATTTTTATGCGATAGATGTTAGCATTAAAGATATAATATTTCATTATAAGCTTTAATTTAATATGTTAAAAAGTTGAGATATAAGCCGCGAATGTGAATTTTTAAAGACTTGAACTCTTTAAAATTTAACTTTAGAATGTTAAGTTTACGCAATAGATGCTAGTATTAATTTAACTTTAAAATTTAACTTGAACTCTTGTTTGCTTCCTTCGTGTTCCCCATGCAAGCGATGGTTCAATAATCTTCCTCGAAAGGTAAACATTTTCGTTTGGCGTCTTTATTTGGACAGGCTTCCAACTCGTCTTAATTTATCTTTGAGGGGCCTTGATATACCATTCATTGTTTGCCCGATGTGTAACAATGTGGTGGAATCCGTGGACAATGTCTTCTTTGGCTGTGACTTATCTTCAAATGTTTGGTTTCTTGTAAGAAGATGGGTCGATATTGATATGTCCTCCTTTTCTTCTTGGTTAGACTGCCTGCAATGGTTCGAAAGTTGGAGAGCTTCTAGGAGTGATGAAGATCGAGTGTACGTCATTTTGTAGCGTTGTTATGGTGCATTTGGCGTTATCGCAATGATGTTATTTTCTCCTTTCACTCGTTGAGGAAAAGTGACATTTTCGATTCCATTCGTACTTTTTCTTTTTGTTGGCTTAAAAGTAGAGGGTGTAATGTTAATTATTGGAACTCTTAGCTTATAAAGCCTTTGTAATTTTATTCTAGCTTCTTACTAGTGTGTTTTAATAAATCCACCGTTCAAAAAAAAATGCTATTATTAAAAGGTATAATGTTTCATTATAAGCTAAGTGTTGCAATAGTAGTTTTTATTTTAGCATGATTTTGCGAAGAACTACAAGAATGAATTTAATAATGATTACGGGTTAATCTATATTCATACTACATATAAAGCTTTTAGATTATATTTCTTAACTTTTTTCAAGATTTTTTTAAACAAATTTTAAGCAATTACAAATCATTAAACACTAACACATATAAAAAATTAACTTTGAGACGACAGATGAAATTTGGTCATCTTACATGTATGCTAAATTTGAGGGACAACATAGAAAAATAAACGTATGTATGCTAAATCAATTAGTTCAACATCACAGGAACAGCTTTTTTAGTTATTTTACATGTTAAGCTTTTAAATAATTTGATTTGCCAACTATAAAAAAAATTGATTATTTGATTATTGCATTACCTGACCACATAATCAAATTTCATTGTATTTTACTTAAACTAACTTATATATACATTAGTAATAAGTGATGTGACTTAAAAAAATGTATTAAGAATCAACTCCTTGATTTTTATTTTTATTTTTTTATCTATCTTTTTTTATAATTTTAGAATACCCGTTTAATTTGTTTCCCTAAATTGTTATCTGTCTTTGCCAGAAGTTTATATTATAAGGTATTCGCATT
>CM040239.1:101189759-101240104 GCA_022545495.1 Chrysanthemum lavandulifolium | reverse complement strand
GCCATTTACATCTATATCCTTGCAAATCGAAAATTACATCAATATCCTTACAAATATTATAATTACTTCAACATCCTTGCAAAAACTTTGAAGCAGACATTTATATCCAAAACCATATTTTTTTCATTAAGGCACAAATATAAAACTAAAAACATGTAAATAAATATTATCTAACATGTTATTTTACCTTTTTACCCTTCTTCCTTAATTAAACACACACAGTTCCAAAGGTTTTTGTTGGGAATGAAATTGCAACTCAAAGATAACCAATCTTGGAAAAAGATAGGCATCGTACACTCGTTATGTTAGGCCCAGATGAATGAGTATATGTGATGTTAAATGGATTATAAAATACATTTGTTAAGATAGAATATAAAAATTTATTGTAGGCGATAATTTATCCGAAATAAATTTGCAAGTCAAGAATTTCAAACAGTGTAGACACGAGGAGATGATTGTTTGCCAGATCTCCTTTTTCTACTCGTTGAAAGAAGGGTAAATAAGTAATAGAACATGTTCAATAATTACTTATATAAGAGTTTTAAATGTTAAATTCAATTTAAAATCATAAAATGTGTTTTTGGATATGTATGTGTATTTTAAAATTTTGTAAGGATATTAAAGTAATTACAAAATTTGCAAGGATACTGACGTAATTTTAAAGTTTATTAAGGATATAGATGTAAATAACCCTATTAATTATGTGTTAACCTAATTGCATAAACTAGATCCAATTTCGTTGTGTACTCGTTGCGTTACTTGGTTAAATAGATCTAAAATCCCAACAACATCCATATAAGTCATCTTCTTCAACAATTTATAAAAAAAATTGTGTGATGGTGATAGTGGAACCGGAAATCAACATGGGACGACGGTTTCAAGATTCGCGAAAATAGTTGTCTTATCATGTTTAATTCCATATCCAACCGCCTTGGTGCTTCCCAGATCTAGTCCAGATTGTGGTGACTGTGGCGTGGGTTGAATGTTTTTTGTGTGTATGAACATGTGCATGCTTCATTTTGTGTGGGTTTGGGGCTTTGATGAAGAAGACAAGTTGATGGGGTTGATGGCGATGACGGTGTGGTGGCCACTGGAATTATAGTAGAGAAAGATGGAGAGAATTTGAGTGGTAAGTGAGTGAAATAGTGTGGAATTTTTATTTTTATTTTGTAAAAAAATTTACGAAATGACAAAATAGCCTTCCACTTAATAGTCAAACTAATGAGTTGGGGTCAAAGGACCAAACACGCAATGGGTCAAAAGCACATGGAGAAGATATCTAGTAAAATTCGGGGACCAAATCATGATATCCGATAAATCACATGACGATTCATGTAGTTAACTCTTTATTCTTTAATAAACAAAAATTATATATGGTAGAGAAAAATCTAATGTAGATTCAACATTATCTAAAGATTCAATTAACCAATCCCGATTATCATTTTTCATTAAGAAAAATAATTATTTTATATATTAAACTTTCTCACATATCAAGACACTCATCACCACCATTCATTTAAAAAATAGTGGCTTAGATTAAAAACATTTTAATATTTCACATATTTTTATAATTTAAATATCTCTTTAACCATTAATCGTTAAGAGAAAATAATTACATCATCGCGACGAGCATTTAATTATCTTTCTATTGACGGACACTTTATACTTTCGACCAATTTTTTTCTTCGCTTTTTGTTTTTTCATTTTTTAGGTTTTTCATTTTTTCTACATTGTTAAAATTTGCATGAGAAATCACATGTGATTAAACACTAATTTGAATATTCTAATGATATCACATGTGATATTAGTATTAAATCACATATAATATGTAATATCACATGTGATATTATTAAAATATTCAAAATGGTATTTAATTACATGTGATTTTTTCATACAAATTTCGATAATAAAAAAGCGTGAAAAACATGATTTTTTTTTGTCAAAAGTATATCAAATTGTCTATCTATATAAAGAAAATTAAATGCTCGTCGTAATGGTATATTTTTGCTTAACAGTTAACGGTTTGAAAATAATAATATTTGAAAACAATGATGAAAATTAGTTTTTAAAATTGTTGGATTAAACTCATCTATTAGATCAAATAAAGATAGAGGGTGGAGTTGGATCCATTGATATGTAAGAAAAGTTTGGTATATAAATGATTTTTAGAGCCTTTGAGTACGCATGATCCATTGGCAAAAATCAACGCCACGCAAACAAAACACTCTATGGCACCATAAATTATTTGACACCACAATTTGTGTCGTTACCTTTGGCTCCAGAAAATGTGGTAATATTGGCCTTTTTTTCATTTACATAAATAAAACATACACAATATTAACTAAAATAAACTTCATTAAATAAATTAAAAAAGCACATTACTTAAAAAAAACTACATGAGAATAGAAACACATTACGTAAACAAGAAATAAAAATTACAAACCAGTGATTAAGGTTCCATAAATGCTCCGCAAGGTCTTCTCGAAGATCGTCGTGCACTTGTTTATCTCGACTTTCTTTGCTTTTTCTAACATGTAAATCACATCTTCGATCCAAGTGTCTTCTATATTCGGCCTTAGATCAACGAACAACTCTCTTAAATTCACTTCGAATCATTTGTCCTCCAATATCATGTTAAGTAACATTATATAACAATACATGATTCTTTTCAACGCGTTGATTTCGTAAGCACGTGCGGGTTGTCGTATAATTCCTCAACGACCTTTTAGCAATCCGAAAGCTCGTTCAATATCTTTTCTAGAACTTTCTTGTACTCTTTTAAATTTTAATTTTTTTTTCAGTCCTTGCAATAGAAAACGTTTTGACAAACACAGACCATGTTGGATAAATGTCGTCGGCTATATAGTAACCTTTTCTTGTATGTATGCCTGTTTACTACAAATGGACATTCCGGAGCTCTACCAGCAAGTTCATCATCAAATAACGGGATACCATATAACACATTAAGATCATTATTTGCCCCCGAAACCCCAAAATATATATGCCAACTCCATAATTTTTGATCCGCAACCGCTTCTAACATAAGAGTTGGGTATTTATGATTACGTCTTTTGAATTGAGCATGTAAGGCCTATGACAATTTTCCCAATCCAATGCATACAATCAATACTCCTGAGCATTCCTGGGAGTCCATGTTCTTTTTCGTGCAATGCATATATTTTTTCAACATCCGCTGAAGTGGGTTTTCTTAAATATTTTTCAGAGTATAAAATATGTATGCATTTAGTAAAGTTCTCTAAACATTGTCGTGAACAACATTCACCAATTTGCAAGTATTCATCAAATGCATCAGGCGCAGTGCAGTTAGTGTATGGCAGATGTGCACCTTAAAAGAGGACCAATACTTTTATGACCGACAACATCGTAACATTGTCTAAAAAAATAAAATTACTCGGGAAGAGAGTGAACATCATAACTTAAAAAAGCATTGACTATTATTATAAAGTGTAGAACTCATACGATACCTTCGCCTAAAATTCTCTTCCGGATAATTAGGAAGATTGTCATCGTCGCCAAAATAGTCGTCGATTAAACGTTGTTCTGTCTCTTCTCGTTCACGTCGTATGTATGTTCTCGTCCTCTTAATAGCTAATCCCGATCCCACGGCTTCTTGATCACACATACTTAGAAATTGTTCATCGCCACATAACCCCTGGATTTATCGCTTTGGGTCGTTTTGAAAATATACATCATAATGGTCATAGGTGGAGGTGTTGTTGGTATTGTTTGGATTCATAGTTGAAAGAAAATTTAGTATTATTGAAGTAGAAATAAAATTGGAAGAGTGTGTGAAAAATGTTAGAATAAGAATGTATTTATAATTTTTTAGAGGTAAAAATTTGGAAAATATGGTATTTTTGGCTAAATAGCCGTTTGGCAACGTTAAAAAACCCCAATCTAATGTTCAAAATTCAAAAAAAAAAAAAAAAAAAAAAAATTCAACGCGTGAGATGGGGTATGGTGCGCCATTGTCTTTTCTCTTGGTGGCTTGGCAGCGACCCAACTAGTTCGGCGTACCTATGCTCTTAATCAAACAAAAAGATAAACTTTCACACTTTTTAAAAATTAAATTACTGAAACCATTAATCGTTCATAAAGCGAATCATACTATTGCGACGAATTAAAACATCTTTTTATAGAGGGGCACTTCCATATACTTTCGACGAACTTTTTTTTTGATGTTTTTTCCAGTTACGTTTGGAAAAATTACATGTGATTTGTATCACAAATTACATGTGATTTATGAAATCACATGTGATTTTTTAGACGTAACTGAAAAAAAATCGAAAAAAAATTTTGATAAAAAAATATTCGTCGCGGTGATGTATTTTTTTTCACTTAACGATTTACTGTTTGCAAGATATTTTATTTTTAAAAGGAGGTGGAAATTGTTTTTTTTTTTTTTTTTTTTTGAAAAATAAGTGGCTAGGATTGACTTATTGGATCTTTAGTTAATTTTGGTTCTACGTTGATCTTAATTCATATATGATATATTGTTTAAACAACATATTTCTCCTTAAATCTTGTATGAGAATTAAGACGCGAAATTAACATGCTTAATTGCTTTCTCTATTTTAGAACATGCATAGTCATTATCTAATCTAATTACAAACTGATTTGTGAAAAATTAGAATGGTGTTGAATAGTTTTTATCATTTAAAATTATGTTTTAAATAAAGTGAAATCAAATCGATATGTAAGTAAGTAAATGCAATGAATTATAAGTAAACGCAATAAAGAATAAGTAAATGCAAGAGAGTAATGGAAAGAGCAAACCAAAGACACAATGATTTATAGTGGTTCGACACAAAGCTTCCTTCCTCGCCCTACTTCACTCCTCAGGTAACCAACTCGTGAGTTCGTAAACACTATATCAACGACCTCTCTTTCGGCGGAGAAAGATCGACAACGCCGCTTAACTTCTTTACCGATATTAAGCTAGATATCGAGTCTTTGTCGAGGTAAGACACTAAGACCAACCTTTCTTCACAAAGTATTTTAATGCCTAAAATACTAACCGATCCATTTAACTTGGTGTGATGATGACTAATAACTTTTGTATATGACGGTGGAGTATAATGACTCAACAACAATATACAAAGTTAAACAACTATGTATACATGTACACACTAACAACTACAACACATAGAGGCTTGATGATCTTCTTGTGTTATTTATTTGTATAGAAAGTGGTGAATAATGGATCACTTGTAATGTGTTATGGAACAAGTGAAATGATCAAAGAGTATGTAATGAATGAATGCAAGATAGTACTTAGAAATAGGTTAAGAGAATATGTAAATGGATGAGCAAAAAGTGTGTAAAATGGGCTCTATGTATAGGTAGAAAAATCTGCCCAATTTTCAGCACCCGGCGGATCCACGGATCATCTATTGAGGATCAGTCTTTGTTACTAAGGGATCTTTCCGACGCACTAAGACAATTTTTTTTCTTTTGTGGTTAACCAAAAATCTTTCCAAATCATTCTATAATCTTATTAAATTTTTGTTTTTAAAAGCCTGATCCTTTTTTTATTTTTATCTTTTTTGTTAACCATGATGTTCGACCTTTTGGCCAACTAATCCATGGGGTTTGAGCCCGCCGTCACACAGACTCAAACCAGGCAAAGCCTTCCGTTTTTAGGAGGTTGACGTGGCCACTTAAGGTTGTTTGCACCTAGAAGCCTAATCTTTCTTAACACTAAAAAGGAACGATTTGCTAGATTTTGTAAGATTTAATTAGATTTTGTTAGATTTGTTTTCTAATCCTATTTATTTTGTCCCATTTGATTAATGCTTTGTCCTATATGATTAGGAAATTAACTAGTTATCTAACTATGATTTTATTTGGAAAACATTTGTTTAGTCAAGTGTAAGTAACTCGCACAAATGTTTAACGCTATATGCATGCAATCGGGTTCTTTGATCATTCGACGAGCTTTATAATCTCATTGTTCATACCTTAAGTGATTGACGAGATGCAAATTTAGGACTAATAACTTGGTTACGTAAACTTTTATGTTGTATGATTTTATAATTGTCGTTATCAAAACATTGAGATCTTGCAAAATAAAAATAACGTTTTACCCGATATTTGTATTAACATGATTCATTCCATAGCTTGCATAACCTTATGCTATTATTTGAACCAAATCCTTAACTTCCCTTTTTCTTATTTGATGCTACCACCAACTTGATTTTCTAAAGCTTTTACACAATTTGCACATCTATGGATTGTCTAACTTTCAAAGTAATAGCTTAAATCTTAATTTCTCCATCACTACACTATACACAACTCTTAACACATGGTTTCTTTCATCAATATCCTCACTTCGTAAAGTACATCATAAATCATAACTGATAGATTACTAATCTTGTAGGTTTTGCTAACACACATTGAGCACAAAGCTTACACTTTGACTTTTGAGGTTTAAACTAATACAAACTGATCCAAGAATCAACATTAATATATTGAAAAACTAAAACCAACACAGTTTTATTTTAGCTTGATTGATAATACATCTTTCTATAGTTAAAAGTAGTTCTCCAGGCATCAGGCACCAGCCCCACACATGCCCATATTTCAGTTTGACTTCTTAGAAGTCAAAACTAAAAAGGCGGTCCATGAAGACTACTTTTAAAACACTCAGAAAATAAATTAATAAAACCCTTGTGTATAAATACCATCCGAAACCCATGCAATCACAAACAAACACATTACTTGACAACAATCATGTCTGATGAATGGTTTAGGGAAGTGTATGTCCATACTAAGCCTTTTTTGTTCATGATTTTCTTGCAAACTTCATATGCTATTAATGGTATAATTGTTAAGTCCGCCCTAAATAAAGGCTTGAATCACTACACTTTTGCTGTATATCGAAACTTGTTTGCAGCTCTCTTCTTCTGTCCTTTCGCTTTCTTTCTTGAAAGGTCTAGCTATCTCCTTATGTCATCGTGCATATGAACTTATATTTTGTTTTATTTGTTTTTATCATTTGTTTGATTATTGGTTTTTTGGTGCAAACAGGAAAGCTAGGCCAAAAATGACAGTTTCAATCTTCTTGAAGATCTTGTTGCTAGGATTGTTAGAGTAATTATTCTAAATCCTATTTTATTGTTTCACATAATGTAAGGAAAACGCTAAATTCTACAAAGAATGCATGATTTTGAACAAATACGTCAAATTAGATAGTCGCTAATATGTGTTTTAATTTAATACACATTTTGTGTTTAATCGTAGTCCTTGTGCACTATATAGTATACGATGTGTTTCTAACATATTTGTAAGAATGATGGATAGCTAGAAACAAAAGTATATAAAAGAATTGATAAATCATTAGGTTTCTTGCTTTCCAATTATGATAATTACTTTATAACAGGCCAGTGATAGACCAGAATTTGTACTATGCTGGAATGAAGTATACAACTGCAACTTTCATGACGGCTATGTGCAACATCGTTCCTGCCATTACCTTTGTTATGGCTTGGATGCTTAGGTATTCCTTTTCTTATATGACTTCGGTTAATTTTGGGACATAATGCCATGATATACTCTGATCAACCATCACACAATGTTTATCTGTCACAATATTTTAACATGAATATAACATATATAATATAAGATGTTTCTTCTCATAAAGCCGTTTCTTCTCACGTATGTAGCTCTATACTAGTTTCTTACTAGTCCTATTATGCAAATGCCTTTCAAAAAAAGTTATGAACCTCAATGAATAATGTATAAGATGATAATGCAACTAATCTGTTGTACTTAAAAAAATATTGAACTTGAAAAGTTTCTCTTTATTTTTATTTTTATTATTCGTTTTGTTGAAGCAAAAAATTATGTTAGAAAAGGAAGAAGATACAATCCCAATCCAAAGAAATTACACAAACACAAGTTTGCACTCATACTTACGAAAATAAGCATGATATCAAACTTCCACATACAAAAGACTCCCCACTAGGCCACTAAACTTCCAAAATTTACTAACTATGAATCGAATTAGAACCAAAGACAAAGATAAAAGTTTCTATACACAAAAAAGTTTAGCAAAAATATGTGTTCCCCGACATAAATGTGTCATTGTGTCGATATGTCATATTTTGTTCAACTACTAATTGGACTCTGCCAAATGGGGTACTAGCACTAATTCACTATGTTTACAAGATGGCATCTTTATTTTGGTAGACTTGAGAAGGTAAAAATGAAGAGTTTACACAGCCAAGGAAAGATCATAGGGACAATAGTGACACTAGGAGGAGCGATGATGATGACACTAATAAGAGGTCCTGCAATTCAATTTCCATGGACAAATCACCATACTCTTGATCATCAGTCTTCCACTAGCACGATTAGTACTCAAGATCAGATTAGAGGATCTCTCATGATCAGCGCCAGTTGTTTTTCTTGGGCGGCGTTTTCATAGTCCAAGTAAGATTTACATAAGAATTTTGATAGGACATACTGAAAATGAAAATTCTTTAATGACAAATATTAAATCAAGTGTCACGGTATCATGTTTCTAATGACAATTTAATTCAAGAGTAGTAAGATCTCTTACTTCTATTTTTAAAACTATTGTGTAACATAGAGGTCCAAACCCAATGCATTTGTTTTGTTTTCCTATAGGTCTTTGCATGTTATAGCAACAAAATTTAATGACAAAAAATACTAATTTTGTATGGTTTATGGTGCAAAAAAGGCAGTGACATTGAAGTCATACCCAGCTGAACTCTCCCTCACAACGCTCGTGTGTATGATGGGCACATTGGAAGGGTCAGTACTTGCCCTCATGGCTGAAGGAGCCAATGCCTCGATCTGGTCAGTTAACTGGGACATCAAATTATTTGCTGCACTTTACAGTGTAAGTAAAGCAATTAACTTTTTACCAACCGCATTAGGTCGCCCTTAATTAGTCTATTTTATATATCTATGGTATAGTCAACCATATAATCTTTTCCAAATTATTTAGTATGGTTGAATTGAAAACCATTTTAAAAAGTCCGTTGTAAAATACCCATTCTCTACTAGTGTACCACACAAAAAAAATGTAGTATTATAAGTTGTTACACCACCAGAAAAGTGCGTAGCAAGTAATTTGGAAAGATAATGTTTGGGCAATCGATTAACAGTTAGCAGTGATTCAACAAGTTGTGATAAATGTGGGTATCTTTTCACAACTAGTAATAGAGATATATTGGTCACCAATTATAAAGCATTTGAAGTTTTGAACGGGTGGTGGCAAACATATGTTTTATAAAGTAAGTTGGCATAGAGACCGAACTCATGTTAGGTTTCGATGGGCCATGTTCTTTTAACAAAGCATTGTAAACATGTAGGAAAGTCGTGATATTTTGAGCTTGATTAAAGATGCTGAAATTTAGATCAACTAAATAAGTCATTCTGGTTACTCGGATATGGTTATTCGGCTTTAGGTTAGTTTCGGGGTAAATATAATAGTTCGGTTCACGTTTGTATGATCCCAATCAGGCCTGTTACCATATAAAAATATATTTCGTCAAACAATTAAGGCAAAAATGCATATATATCCCTCCCAAAGTGAATAATTGCATATATATCCTTTGTACAAGTTTTTTATGCACATTTTACAAAGGTTTTTATGCATGCTTTGGATATAACTTTTTACCTAGCCCGGCCAAACACTCAGCTCGTCTTATAAGCACGGATGAGTTTTCACCCTAACACAAACTGGCAATAGAAATAGTAACTCATCAAGCTTATTTGTACTCATTAAGTTTTTGCTTTTATTAATGTGAGACTGGTTTAGCTTTTGTATAACTCAATCCGAATATATCGGAAGTACTATTACATAGAAATTGCGAAGTTTTGATAATTTGACTAATTTGTGTTGCATGGTGTGGATGTAGGGAATAGTGTGTTCTGGATGTGGATATTACATTTCAGGAGTAGTAATGCAGGCAAGAGGACCAGTTTTTGTGACGGCATTTAACCCTCTTGCGATGATTATTATTGCCATTATGGGGGCTTCCGTTTTAGCCGAGAAATTGAACTTGGGAAGGTACATTTTTACAACTGTACTTAAATATTTCAAGCCAACCAAATTTTGTATCAAATTAACAGGTATAAACATATTGTAGAATGCTGGACTATTTTACTAGTGCATCAAACATGTATTCTTTATAATATAGATAAACAAAAACTAAGAAAGAGTTAGAATTATATTACATCGACACTAATAAGACACTAGCTACCAAATTGATTATGTACTTACAAAAACAATGTTAAAGTTTTCAGTAACAAAAAATGCCACATTTTCTGCGTAAATGTCTATGCATAAGCACAATTTTTTTACAGTGTTCTTGGAGCAGTGGTTATTGTCGTTGGGTTATATTTGGTCATATGGGGCATGAGTAAGGATAAAAATCAACAAGATCATGTTACATCATCATTGGAACAACCTTGCAATGGCAAGAGCAAGCAAATGTCAAAACACCATACTAGTTCTAATGGAAAAACAACTGTTGATATTGAATCTACTTGAAGAATGTACTTGTATTCAATTCGTTTCTTGAATTTTAGTTAATATATGGAAAATGCAATAACAAAAAACACAACAACATGTTTAATGTGAAAATGATGATGAAACTCAGATTAATTTTCTCTGAAATACGTCAAATTCAGAAAGTAAAAAAACTGACAGAATTATCTTCAAGGTTTGGGCACGCGCGACTTGTCGATTTATACCACTAATACATCAATGTTAGGCTTTCACACAACATATTTATACATGAAAAGGAACTAGGGCTGATATATGTTTTCTCCTATGGTGTTTAAAAATAAATAAATAAGCAAACTCACAATAAAAGAGAACATCCACTATGAGGTTGGCCAGGGTTACAATAAATCATATGATGTTTTTGAGAGACCTGTTTTAAGATGACATATTCGTGGTTGTAAGCAAGAAGCTAAGCCCGACAAAAATGTTTTCAAAACCAAAAATACTATTGATCCCGACAAGTTAATTTCCTATTCTTTTTGAAAGAACAAGTCTGGAATCATGTACAGATTAGTTTTTTGAAGTGTATATGCATAAGAGAGCAAGGTATCATTACGCGACGCACCTTGGCGCCATTCCGACATGTCACCCCAATGGCGCCAACACACCCTCTGCGCCGTTCTGGCGTGAAGTAAATGGCACCGCGCCAGTTTGCTTTTCTTTATTTATTTTTCTTTTAGAAAATAAGTAGCTGTTGGTTTGTATGTAACAATTGAAATTTTGAATTTTTTTATCCCTCGTATATAAACACAGATTTAATCATTTTTCACGCAACAAACAGTCTTTTTATCAAAACAACACATTCTCTCTACCAAAAATGAATCCAAATGATGATGATATTAACTTTTTCATTGTCAATGATAAAAGTGACATTTTCTTTTTGACTCTAGCTTATCAATATCACCAATTATTACAACAACAACAAGCTCAAACTTCACGTCCGCGTAATCCAATATACCGTGAACGTGATTTTGTTGAAGCACGTTTGTTTGCCGACTATTTTGTTGATAATCCAAAATATCCGGAGTCTTATTTTAGACTTCGATATCGTATGAGCACGAAACTATTTTTAGAAAACAAGCATTTTCAATTATTTAAAGTCCGACCCGATACTACGGGTCAAATGAGTATTAGTGTTATTATGGATTGCACTTTCGTCATACGCCAATTGGCATACGACGGAACACATGATGCATTTGATGAATATTTACAAATGGGTGGATATTGTGCACGTGATTGTCTAGATTCTATTACTATACGCGTAATTGATTTGTTCATGTTTGAGTAATTAAGGAAACCGGACTTAAATGACATTCGAAATTTATATACAACACATAGGAGGGTTCATGGGTTTCTGGGAATGCTTAGAAGCATTGATTGTATGCATTGGAAAATGACTAACAATCTGAAAGCATGGCACCGGCAATTTGAAAAAGGTGATAAAAAAAAATATCCAACTACAATGCTTGAAGTTGTTGCCTCTTAAGATTTGTGGATTTGACATGCATTTTTTGGGGTAGTGGGTGCGAATAACAATCTTACGTTTTAAATAATTCTCCGTTATTCGACGATCTTATTGTTGAGCCAAAATTTGACCCAATTATCTGAGATAAGTATTTGAACACAAAAGAGCCTAAGTTACTCAATGAAGAAATAATGAGTGTGTTACTCATTGAAGAATTAGTGAGTGTGTTACTCACTGAAGAATCAACGAGTGTTGTATAAAGCTCAATCAACAACAAGCTTCAGAGAAATCAAAGACCAACTGAAGAAACACTTTACCTCATTACCTCATTAATGCGATATCAGTGAGTTAAGTACCTGAGCTACAAACAACATCAGAGTCAGTGAGATCTGACAAAGTCTCCCTAACTCTGAACATTTCACATCGGAAGACAAACTTGAAATATGGGCGGGAACTTCTTAAAAGCAAAACGCAAAAAGGAAGTCAAAAAGTACAAGAGTGATTGCTAAAAAGGTGAATTTTTGATTAACTATTCACTAAAATACTTTAGAATTGAAGCTACATATATAAGCACTATGTGAAAAGATGTACTCTTGCACTAGATGCTTGACACATAACCTAGTGCACACCTATGACTTCAATTTTACCCACATATATAAACACAAAGTTTGTATAGAGATAGTTAGAGATTCTAAACAAACACAAAATAATACAAATATATTATAGTTGATAGAGTCATCCTTTCCTAAAAACACACTAAACTAAGCTAGCATGCTTGTGTTGTTTATATTAGAAGAGTTTTATTTGTCATTCAATCAGGATAGTATTTCGTAACTAACCTTTGTAATTCTTTAATTAATTTCTAATAAGAATTATAATGATTGAAATGTACAAATGGTGTTATTAGTTTTCAAATAAGTATTGGGTAAAACTTGTTTTAACTTACTTAACATATTCATGTTTTCTGAAATTTCGGTCTCAACACTTATTGATGACATCGCCCATGTGGCTCCGTTTGAAGTAAATGGAGTTACATATGAAAAAGTGTATTACCTAGCTGAAGGGATTTACCCATAGTGAGCAACTATTGTCAAATAATTTACGGTTGCACAAGACGAGAAACATGGAAACTTTAAAAAGAGATAATAAGGTGCATGAGATGATGTTGAACGAGCTTTTGGTGTCCTCCAAGGACGTTGGGGAATTATACAACAACTGACGCGTGATTACACTATCAACAAGCTACGAAGAATCATGTACACGTACATCATATTACATAACATGATTTTGAAATTAAAGGACAAAAGTTTGTGATAAGTGAATTCAACGAATTGTATATTAGTCCGAAACAAAATATGCAACATGCTTGAATCGAGAGATGCGTCGTACAACGGAGAAAAACCAAAGAATTATGTGATAGAAAAACATACGAACGTCTTCAACGAGATCTTATGGACCATCTTTAGCAACGACATCAACAAGAAAATTAGTTTATTGATAAGTTGATTTCGTATTGTTTTAAGTTTTTTTCCTATGTTTTTTTTTTTGAATGAATGAATGAAAAATTAGTTGGTTTGAAAAAATGTATAAAAATGATAGGTCTCAAAAAGTGTAAATGGCTTGAGTGATGAGTGGGAGAGTATTTTGGTGCGTGAATGCGAAAAGTGAAATATTGAGTTGGCGCTAAATTGCGAAATGGCTCAGCCATGACACCTTGTGATCTTAGTGGTGTTTGCGTTTCAGTTTGTTTTCAATTTTTCTCTCTATTGATGGACATCGAACAACTTTGATTCTTGATCATGACTCATTTGCACTAATGCACTCTCTTGTTATAGGCACTCTTTTTCACTTACGCGAATTTTAATGGCAAAATGAAGCCTTTAAATCAGGTGCAAGTGTGATAACTTTTCCTTCTCTCTAGACGGTGAAAACCAACAATCGAAATGAACTTAATTGAATTAAAACGATCCGAATTCAGTAAATGGTTCTTGGAGGTCGTTTTTGTTTAGCAAATTATACTATATACTAAATGTGGGGGAAAGTTTCCTCCCATTTGTTAACTCCGTTAGGTACTTTCATGGGTTTGTCACACTCTTATTAGTTGTGACAAGTTTGATGGCATGTTCTCATTGGTTGCTACAACTACACTCTCACAACTGTTTTCAACTGTAGTTTTCTGTTTATTTTACTAACAGATAGTTCGCCCCACTTCTAGGTTCTTCTTCTTCACACATATCCTCCCCTTTCCCTTCTCTCCCTAAACTAAAACCCGCTTTCTTTCTCTGAATATACCCCAACTTCGATAACAAATTATAGATTCACGATTTTCTAGGTACCGTCTTTTCTTTTTCACTCTAATTTTATGTATTTTGATTCTTATACTTGGTACTGATTCATTAGATTCAGTTTTGAAAACCTTGCTATAAACCCTATCACTAACACACACATGATCCAGAGATATGTTACAATAAGCGATAAACATACACACACACACAAAAATGAAATTTTCTTTTAAATTTTTTGTTTGAAGGGTTGTTTTTCTTCTTCCATTGATTCACTTTTTTTACAAGATTTATTTTTTGTAAATAGCCTCTTTTGGATTTTTTAGTTTGAAACTTTGAATTATGAACTGTAGGTAAATGGTGAATGGTGTGAAAGTTCAAGCAGAACAGCTTAAGCAAGATGGGAATTTATATTTTAAGAAGAATCCATTAGGTGTCGCTATTGATGGTTATACAGAGGTATATATATAATTTTTTACAAATTTTTTGTTAATGTATATAGGGTGTTTGAGTTGATTTAATATGAATATCAAATATATAAATCTTATAAAGGGTTAAGATAGTGAGTGTCCTTACTGATACAATTTTATTTTACTTAGGTGTCGTTTGTTTTTTTTTCAGTAAGTACTTTTTTCCTCTTTTCACTTCTTTTGTCTGCAGGAGGGCAGAGGTTTCTTGTTTATTTTTTTGCAGAAATAAGTGCTTCTTTTCACTTCTTTTCTCTTCTAAATTTCAGACATTATCTTTCACTTATTACCTCTTCTTTCACAAACCTTACATCTATTTCTCAATATCTTACATCTCTTTAACATTTCGGTCTTTTTATTTACGTTTTCACCCATTTTTTACTTGTTTGTCCTTTTTTTTACGTTTTAATCCGTTTTCGTATTTTTTTCGTCCGTTTTTTTATGTTTTCGTTCATTTTTTTACGTTTTCGTCTGTTCTTTTACGTTTTTTTACGATTAACCCATTTGAACCATATTACAAAAGGATTTATAGTGCAAAAAAAGAAAAAAAAAATTAGAAAATAAAAGAAGTACTTAAATAGCACAAAAACAAACGGTCTTCATCTATGCAGATGAAGACTTTAGATCTACCTCTTCTTCTGCATACATGGTTTGCAGATGAAGAGGTAAAAACTCTGAAAAAACAGACGGCACCTAGTTTAAACTCATGTTCAAACAACATCTAAGGCTCGATAAGGCAAAGTGTAATAAATAATAGTTTATAATGGGTGAAACTGGGATTCTTTGAGGTATGTAACCACCAAAGATTATATATACTATCATAAGGTTTAGTTTTTTATTTATCATAACACATATACTAATAAGTTGATTTTAAGATTGTGAACAATATGATATCGATTGATCATCGTGCAACGCCTTCAGCCGTAGGTAAGTGAACCTACAATTTCACTAACCATTCACATAATTCTGTAAGAGTGTGAAAGTCTCTCTGCCATTCATCTCATAATACGGTACATTAAATATGAATACATAGATGATTCTAGATATGGGCCGAGAGCCCAATACAAAAACATAGTTAATATTACGGGCTAACACTCCCCCGCAGTTGGAGCGGGATAACGCTCAAACTCGTACGGAACTCCTCAAACAATGCGAAGGCAATCCTTTAGTGAAAATGTCGCAGACACCGATGGCGAAGGAACGTGAAGAACTCGAACCGACCAAAGAGCAACCAAGTCTCGAACAAAATGAATATCAATCTCAATGTGCTTGGAAGCGATGTTGAGCAGATTGCAAGATAAATAAACGGCACTAACATTATCACAAAACAAGCGTAGCGGAAGACAACGGTGTATGCAACTCACGAGCAAATTCCGTAACCAACAAGTCTCAAGAACAAGATTGGCAACACCACGATACTCGCCTCGCACTAGAACGAGAAAGGGTCGGTTGGCGCAGAGGACCATGACAATAGGTTGTTGCCAAGAAATATCTGATATCCTCAAGTCGATCTCCTAGTGGTAGGACAACCACCCAATCGCATCCGAATAAGCAACCAAGGATGTAGTAGATGAGGCAAACAACTGAAGCCCATAGTCTAAGGTACCACGAACATACCGCAAAATTCGTTTGAGATCCGAAAAATGGGGTTCTCGGTCATGCATATGAAGACAAACTTGCCGAATCGCATAAGATATATCCAGGCGAGTAAAGGTGAGATCTTGAAGAGAGCCGCAAGACTCCGATATAAAGTAGGATCGAGACGGATCACCATCATCCCCGTTTAGACTCGGTGTCAGCGAGTCCGGCGGGATTACAATTAACCATATGTGCTCTCCAAAACCTCAATAGCATATTTCTTCCGAGATAAAACAACCTCAAGGATCACGTGTAATGAGATACCCAAAAAATAATTAAGTGGACCCAGATCTGTCATAGCAAACTCATGATGTAAGGATCCAATAATCTGCTGCAACAAACTCTCAGAAGAAGCGGTGAGAACAATATCATCAACATATAATAACAGGTAAGCAGTATCCGTCCCCTGTCTGTATATAAATAATGATGAGTCACAACGACTCTGAGAAAACCCAACTCGAGTGATATAAGATGCAAATCGCTGAAACCAAGCTCTAGGGGCCTGCTTCAGTCCATACAGAGACCGTTGTAATAAACACACATAATCAGGATGCTCAGAATCTCGAAACCCTGGAGGCTGATGCATATAAACTGTCTCAGATAAGTCACCATGTAAGAAAGCATTCTTGACATCAAGCTGATGAATCGGCCAATGTCTAGAAGTAGCTAAACTCGAGCGATCGAATAGTGCCGGTTTAACCACGGACTAAAGGTCTCATCTACATCAACTCCCTCTAATTGATTACTACCATTCGCCACAAGACGAGCCTTGTACCGACTAAGAGTGCCATCAGCCAAATACTTATGGCGAAAAAGCCACATAGAGCGAATAATGTTGGTGTCAGTGGGCCTAGGCACTAGAGTCCAAGTTTTGTTCTTAATAAGTGCAGTGTATTCATCACGCATAGCATTTTGCCAATTTGGATCAGTAAATGCATCACGATAGGTTTTTGGTAATGGTGAAACGGAAGACACATGCATATTGAGGCCTTTCGATGGGACGATTAGTCCCGACACGAAATCGTGTGACCATAGGATGAATCGATCTGAGGTTAGGGTTGAGGAGGTCCGGGATAATGTGTTGGTGTTGGTTTGCGGGTGGTGATGGATTTGGTGTATGTTGTTGGGCGGTGGTGTTGGGGATGGTGATGGGTCATGGGTGCGCCATGTTGGGATGTATTGGGATTGGTGGGAATTGGTGTAGTTGGCTCGTTTGTGGGTTGAGTGTGATGGGTTGCGAGAGGCGGATGGAATGAGTGGAGGATTTATATCGGGTGAGTCATCCAAGAAATTGTATTTAGGTGCCGATGTTGGTTTAGAAGTGCCATATGGAAAACAGTTTCATCAAAGGTTACATGTCGAGAATAATGATTTTATCGATTGTGTAATTCGAGGCAACGATACCCACGATGATTTGAAGCTTGACCTAAATAGATGGAGGGTGTGGCGTGGTTCAAGTTTGTGATTAGGATATAAGTGGGGGTAACATAAGCAACCAAATGTGCGTATAAGACTATAATCCGGGTTTTGGCCAAACAGTCGGGTATAAGGAATTTCGTTGGCAATAGCGGTTGAGGGCAAGATATTGAGTAAGTGAACAGCCATATTGAGAGCTTCAACCCAAAATGTTGGTGGAAGGTTGGCTTGAAAAAGCAAGGTCCGAATGAGATTATTGATGGTGCGAACCATGCGTTCAGATTTGCCATTTTGTTGTGATGTTTTGGGGCATGAAAAGCGAAACTGAATGCCATTGTCGGCAAAAAGTGTATGTAGGTTACGGTTGTCAAATTCACCACCATGATCACACTGAAGGGACCGGATTTCACACCTAAATTGAGTGCGAACATAATTACGAAATATTAAAAATTTTGACAAGACATCAGATTTGTTAATTAAAGGGTAAACCCAAACAAAATGCGAATAATGATCCAAGAACAATACGTAATATTTAAAACCGAAGACTCGGAATTGGTGAAGTCCATACATCCGAGTGAATAATGTCAAAACAAGCATTAACGATGATTTGAACTGGAAAATGGAAGTCAACATGTTTGCCAAGTCGGCAAGCATGACAAAGCATGGGAGGCTTCTCATTATTAAATGAAATGGAATTATTTGAAACTAGACGACGCAACACTTCGCCTCGGATGTCCAAGACGCTGATGCCACGTATGTTGAGTGACTAGAAGTGCTTGAGGAATGGGAGACGGAGCAGTGACTGGATAAAGGTCCCCCGTGCTATCACATCGGAGAAGCACCCGACGTGTCATGAAATCCTTAACAGAAAATCCAAAGGGATCAAATTCTATAGTGCAGTGATTTTCACTAACAAATTGACGAACAGATATTAAATTTTTGACAATATGGGGGGTTATAAGAACATTATTTAGGTGAAGAGGTCGAAAGGGAGTTGGCAAAATACTATGACCCGTATTGGTGACAGGAATAGAATGCCCATCACCAACCGAGACGGACGGATACATGCACGTATTAAAACATGACTAAGACTATTAATCAAGCATTAAGATGTGAGCTACTTTTTGTGTCCATGTTCCAAGCGCCATTCTCGAGACCAACCAAACGTAGAACGAAACTGTCCCAAAACTTGTTGACCCAAGACCTGTTGACCCGAAGCAAATGGGAGACCCACCGGATGTTGAACCGTAGAATGAACCATGATAAACTTAAACAAAGTAAGGAAACATGCACTTAATTCCTTAACCAATATCAAATATATATGAAACCCCACTCAACTTTACGCAAAAATAATTGAATGCTTTTAACTGTACCAATTAATAAACTTATATGAGGATATCCTCACTCACGTCACTCTCAAACCAAACTTTATTAAAATAAAGAAAGAAATCAATATCTTAAAAGTGAGATAATACTTAATCTAGAACCAGAAAGTAACAATGGGAGCTTTGGATCATCTTCAAAATCATGCACCGGAATAACCACAACCGTGACCAAGCACAACCGTGATCGGCAACAACAAAAAAAAACTATCCGTGACCAAGCACGAATAACCACAACCGATTCGTGACCTAGCACGAATACCTCAAGAACAGTCGTGTGGATTTGTGACCGAGCACAAATCACCAACACGTAGAATAAAGGGATGACTGGAAAAGTTTAGAAGAGTGGGCAACCGGCGTGGTGACGATGACCGAAATGGGTGGTGGCGGTGAACTTGAAGGTGAGGTGGGTGGCGGCTGTTTTGGTTTTAGGGTTGGCTTCTGAAACCATGTAAGAGTGTGAAAGTCTCTCTGCCATTCATCTCATAATACGGTACATTAAATATGAATACATAGATGATTCTAGATATGGGCCGAGAGCCCAATACAAAAACATAGTTAATATTACGGGCTAACAAATTCATGTATTATTAGTATGTACCTGTATTTTTCACGTTACCGTTTGGTAATTTGAAAATTGTTGCTGTCATTTTAGATGCGACGTCGCCAACGGAAGCGTGGCCCAGCACATTACATGAAAATAATAAACGGATCCACTTGATTAGCCAAGGTAATCTGATTGCCTGCTTCAATTCCCATTTCAAATTCCGGAATACCATATAGTAACTTTATGATTGTTGTTTCTGTTGGTGGTGTATTTCCAGAACAGGGTTAGATAATCAACTTCAGCAGAAACAAGCAACTATTCAGCAGAAACAAATACCACTAGGTGGTTACCGGATATCACTTAGAATCGTGTTATCACTTTCCAAAGTAAACTATTCGACCCTAATGCCTGGGTTACACGAATATCTACTTGGGATAAGACCAAATGCAGTTATGGAATTAGGCACAATTCTATAACCTTGCGCTAATAAGTGTTAATGGTTTTACGTGTATATCATGCATAATCGATCTCCTATTTATAGGAGTTTCTCTAAGCTCATCAAATGAAATTATGAGTATTAATCGGCCCATTAATAGCCTCATAATTATCTCCATTATAGCAAGTTAGTGGTTACATGACCAATTAAACGTGGTCATTAAGCGGTTGAAGCGCCACTGAATAGGTCAAAACCGTTACAAGCGATACTTTCATCGAGATTTCATCAAGATTTCATAGTGCTATCAGTGGATACACTCTTCAGTTGAATCCACAAGCTTCAGTGGAATCCACAAGCTTCAGTGGAAACATTGCCTATCAGTGGAAACCACAAGCAGTACTTTCCACAAGCAGTACTTTCTACTAGCACTACCAATACAAACCACACAAGAGTCAGGGTGTTCATGGACCTTATGGGTGTACACTCCGTACCTCCTAACCCATTACAAGGTGTGAACTAAATCCCACAAGTGCACTAAATTTTTCAACAGTTTCTTTTTCAGGCACGCCTACACAAAGAGGAACAGTTTCGACCACTTTAGATGAAAATGATTGGCCTGCAACTTCAGTCACTCGAGGTGATTCGATACTTGACCAATATGGTATTATTCGTGACATAAGATCTCTGCTTGCCGGTCTGCTAATTGGAATGTATTTGTTTTTGTTGCAGATAGCTCGGAAACAATGGCAAGGATTTCCCTAATAGCAACGACAATATTTTCCTGTGTTACTTAATGTGGTAATTCAAATATAGAGTTTAATGTTATAACTTTATAAGCAAGTAAGCAACAAATATTGCAGTGGAATATTCACTTCTCATGGACCTGTTTTATCATCCCTGAGTGAAATGAAAAACAAAGGCTTTGCTGTTCGCGTATGGCACAAATGAGGTTTTAAAATTGTTTCATTTTATAATCATCTATAGTTAGGTTCTTTGGGTTTTATAATATATGCTTATTTATTAAAATAGTTTTGTTCGATCAGAATAATGAAAAGTAGTTGGGTTACTACAGGCCACGGGCGTGCAGTTGCTGTGAAATAAGATTGATCGGGATGAGGAGGATGATTTGAGTAGGCCTGACCTTACAAAGAAAATAACAGTGGAACCCAATAAGCCTTGAAATGAAGGTTTAGTTCTCACACGCTATGTTTTTCTCCCATGATTTTACTTTTTATAATAGAACTGGAACCCAAACCATGTATGTCAGGATACTTTCTTTCAAATACATATAATTAGATTAGTATATGGACTTTGTTGTTTCAAATAATTTGAGGTGTGTGATGGCTTTGGATTTAATTGTGTTTAGGTTTATGGGTTGTAAAATTTAGGGCTTTAAAAAATATACTTAATTTTGTAATTGATTTGTGAGTTTTTTTCAGGTTCAAACAGGAAGATTGCTATGGTGTTCTTGAAAATGCTTTTGACTTTTAAGACTATGGTTCTTTTTTTTTTTTTTTTTTTGATTACTAAGGGATTTGTGTAATTTGTTGCACATTTTCATTAGATATCCGAATACGCGTAAGTCGGTTAATTGCAAGCGCTGAAAACTATTAGTACTTACACGCTAAAATTTGCTAGAAGCTTTATATGATCCTAACTATATGTCAGTTCGTATAAATTATCTGCTAAAACTTTTATGTTGGCAATGATGCACATATTGGTCCCTTCCAAGCAAGAAATGTCGGTCGTGCTAAGGTCAACGTGGAAGCCCCTTTGAATTTGCAATTAACTGTCTCTGTGGACCCTGCACAAGTGAGATATGGAGTTTTTGGTTGAATTAAATATTTGTTTTGTTGGATTTTGACACAATGATGAGGAACTAATTTCCAGGCATCCTACTAAGTCGACCACATATCTCTTCATCAAAGTTAATTTGACACAACGAACCTCATACCCCTAACACATGTATGTATATCTAACTGCTCTGAACACATGTTTAATATCCTAATATGATGTTTTTCAGGTTGAGCATTCGATGCAACGGCACAATCTAAATATCGTGGCGCAATTGGGGATCACTTTCAAGATAAAAAGTTCAGGCACGGAGGGTTGCTATAGAACTGAACAGAAACATATAGTTGAAAAAGCCTATTGTGCACAGTGCACATAGGTTGGTATGTATTAATAGTATTACAACTATTAATTAATTTATTTATTTATTATTTTTTTTTTTAAACTGCACCACTGAAGTAACATCCATTCCAAGGTAATATATATGGTAGCATTAAGAATCCAAATTTAGCACTAATTGTTGTACTTATGGAGTTTCTCTTGGAACCCTTGTTGTTATTAAACGGTTTTTTCTACAATGCTTTATGTCGGCAAGAGTGGTCAAACCTCCCGCTTGATTGAAAGATCTTTTGGATATCATGCTTAATACATTTAAATGAATAGGGGTGTTTGGATTTGAAGATGTACAGGCAAAATGGATACCAAGATGAAGTTTTGCATCCGTCCACTTATTTGGTGATACTATGCAAAACATGATTCACACACAAAAAATAAAAACTTATATTTACAGTCAAACGGCACTTATATTTACATAACCAAAAGCAAAAAACGGCAACATAATTATACACATATTCACATTTAACAAACACAAGATGTAAACAAAATAAGCGCAAAAACATTTCTTGAATATATACATATATTCATATTAGCAACAACAAATTAATTTGACAACAATTGCACCTAGATATGCATTATCACAAATGTTATATGCGTCGATAAAACATCCTCGCAGCAACGCGCGGGCCAATATACTCGTTGAAAATTAAACCAAAACCAAAATAGATTAATATTTAATATTTTCTTAAAGATAAATATACATGTTTAATAATAAATAACTTCAAACCCGCTGCTTCAAAACTTTATAAGAAATTTTCTTTATTTTAACCTAAGTATACCCACCGATCAGCATCCATTTAAATCTTTAGATCAACTAGTATCTCGAAATTTGTTGCAAAGTTTAGCAACAAAAATGAAAACAACTCAAAACACTTTGATAAAGCAACTCATACTCTAGTCTTATCATTGGATATAGAGTAATAATTTGATAACTAAAATATTTGAACCACATGTAATAACAAAAGTGACGGGGTAGACATGATTAATAGAATCCGGACCAAATAAGAGAGAAATTTTGTAAAAAAACGCAAAAAATGCATATCATCACTTTGAATCATAGTTTTTATACATAAAAATATATTTTTTATTCAATAAAATGAGTGATTACAATAGATATTTTAGTGCAGATTCACCTAAATTTATAAACTGGTTCAAGACTTTGACATTAATACGGAGTATGATACTTTGCAAATAATATGTATCAAAAGTTATATTTTTTAAACTTTAAATCACCAATATTCTTCTAATCAACTAAAAAACATTTTATGTAAAAGAAAAATCCTAAAAATATCTTGAATCAAGATTTACAAATTGCGATTTTTGTGATTTCTCATTTTGTCAATTTCTCACCTGAACTAAAGTCAGATCTATAAAGTCATGCATTAAAAAACTTATTTAAGACGTGAGTTTTAACTTTTAAATAACTAATAATAAAAATTAATTATATGCTTGACTTATTTAAGTAATATATAATTTCATTTTTAAGTAGGTTTTATTTTATGTGTGGCTATTAGGCTATTCATTTACTTTATTGAAAAACTAAGTGTTAATTTTCTATTTTCAGATTTGTCAAAAAGAGGAGGAGATTTAATTTTTCACAAAACATAAAAAATGTGTTCATATGATATTGTTTTCCATTCTCAAGAAAACAATGAGGTTTACAAGGGAAACATGGAAAAAAATTTGTTTTGTAGTTTCTTTTGTTAAAGTAAGATATGCAAATTCTCTGTTTTGTAAAGAATTTGATGTGAAACATTTGATTTGAACTCAATCTCTATTTAAAACAAACTTTCTTCTTTTAACTAAACGCACTCTGAGGTGCGTTTGGTAGAGAAATCGAGAGAAAAGAAATAAAGTAGAGAATAGAATATCGAGAACGTAAATCAAGAGAGAATTTTGTTCAATTCTAATGTTTGTAACAACGAGATGACTTAGAAATGAAAAAAAATATTTAAAAAAAATAATTTTCAAAATAAATTTTTTAAAAAACTTATTTTTTAAAAAACTTACTTTTAAAAAAAATAATTTTTGAAAACTTATTTTTTTAAACTTATTTTTAAAAAACAATTTTTTAAAAAAATAATTTTAAAAAAAAATATTTTAAAAATTAATTTTTAAAAAATAATTTTTAAAATAATTTAAAAAAATGTATTCATTTAAAAATAAAAACTTTTTTTTTTAAATAATTTTAAAAAAACATATTTTTTAAATATATTTTTTAATTTGTTTAAAATATATATATATATATAATATATATATATAGTAAACTTTATTTTCGAACCTACTTTAAACGCGAATCATGAGAACCTTTCTTAGACCATTAGATTGTTTTATCAATGGATGAGATGACTTGTGTCATTATAGTAACTAATGTAATTAAAAGGAACCTAAAGTAAATTATTTTAAGTGAGTTAGGGCCATTAAGGGGATTTCAATTTTATTATTTTTGAAAAACCGTCGCATATTTTTAGGATCCATCCATTGAATTCGGTGCATCTCTTTTTCCTCTCACACAACTCCCTCTCAAACCCTAATTATCCTTTCAGCCACAACAAAATATTTAGAAAAAAAAAAAATGTTGATCCGAGTATTAATTATATGGAATCATAAAACAAGATATGACCAATTCAATCAGAAATATGTTTCCGCTCGAACTGTTGGTGCCGGAATATGCGCCGCTGCAGCCATTGGAACTGTTGCTATCGCGGGTAAGTTCACTTGTGTATTTGTTTCAAGTGGTTCTAGATCACATCCATATACTGAACGATTTACATTCTTTATGATTCATGTGATTGATATGAGCTTTTGGATGCAACTTTTTTTTTGTTTTTTGTTTTTTTTTTTTTTTTTCTGGAAATTTGAGACGTAAGTCATATTAGGGTGAAATATTTTGGTTTCACTTGATTCACTAGTCTTAATTAAACATGTCCATACCTATTGGTGTGAGCCCAAACCAAAATAATGTAAATACACCTAAAAAGATATGCATCAATATATGGGCACTACCTATCTCGAATTATTTACAAAGTTTGACCATTTGTAAAAATTGTTAAGGGTTTGTAATTTGTGTTAATTTCAGGAAATATAAAAAATTGAAGATTTCAATGTAAATTTGATAAAGCCATTGATTAACTTTTGATTACTGATTTAATTCTAATCTTAACTCGTTTAATGTATTTAATGATGGTTTTAAACTTGATTATTTGAACTTTGACCATTGGAAGTAACCTCCAGATTTGATCAATTTTTTTTAATGCGAGATATATGTTTTTATTTATAGTTCGAAATCTGAATATGGGAAGTCAATGCTCGTGTTCATAACACAACGTCACCGGTGCGAGAGCTAGTAGGTCACACTAAAGGTATACTAGTTATTGATAGATATTGATTTTGGTAAATATTGCATGTGTAAGTTCCGATTTATGTACAAAGGTTGTGCCCACTATTTTGGTAATGTTCATATAATGATAAATTAATCCATTACTGATCGTTGTTTAGTGTGAGTGCTTATCAATTTTATTTAATAAAGTGATGTAAAATTGTCTAAAGGATTGAGGCTTAACTAATACCGAATTTTGGAGGTTTGTTTTTTTTTATAATGTTATGTTTTTTATGGTTTAATCTATACCGATAGTTGTAGGCTTGGTTCAAAATTTGATCGTTATAGCTTATAATTAGTTGTGGGTTTAATCTATACCGGTAGTTGTGGGTTTGGTTCAAAAAAACATATGTGTTTTGTGTTTGGATTATAAAACATATATGTTTTGGAATGATACATATATGTTTACGTATAAAACATATATGTTTTGTGTTTTGGATTATAAAACATATATGTTTTGTGTTTATGATTAAAAAACATGTTTACATCATTAGTTTAATATACACAAGATTTGTGATTAATTTTCGTTTCTTATTTGTTTGTGGTTTAATTCTTTCCGTGCATCCTTGTTTCAGATTGATTGATGAAGATGATGATATCATTTAAGATCGGGAAATGGATGAACTCGATTATACATGAAGATAATTTGCGACTTTTGGAGATATATGATTATTGCATGTGTTTTTGTACTTGTAATCAAGTAAAATGTAACATTCAAGTATATCAATCTTGTTTTTCTTTTTATAATGATTTATATTTTTTAATTTGTGTTTCAAACTTTCAAAAAAAAAATAATGATCATGTCAAAATATTGGTAGGTTGATAAAAAAAAAAGTGTTAGCTAAAAAAAACATGTATGCACTTTGACTAATTGAAAACATGTATGCACCTTGACTATTTGGGAGAAAAAAACATGTATGCACCTTTGCCTATTTAAAAAAAAATTAAAAAAAATAATGATTAGGTATAAAAAACATGTATGCACCATGACTATTTGAAAACATGTAAGCATTAAAAAAAAAATCCGAATTTTAAGATATATAAAAAACGGAAATTATAAAAAAAACAAAAATAATATGAAAATGTCTTTTACTATTATACCCTTTTGAATTAAATAAAAATAACAAAATGCTATGGAGCATTAAATGATGTACATTGTGTATTATTAGTTGTAAAAGTTGGTTCTCATGATTCACAGCTTAAAGAAGGTTCGAAAATAAAGTGCCTATATATATATATATATATATATATATATATATATATATATATATATATATATATAGTGTAGGGTTATTTTCGTAACCACAAAAGGTCGAGCTGCAGAACCGATCTAAGCCATTAGATTTTTGATCAATGGTTATAAATGAGTATGGCATAAATGTAAATACCTAAAAAGTTGTGTTTAATTTAATAAGTGCTGGAGGGGCATTATTGGAATATCATCTTATTATGTATTTTAAAATCACCTCACTAAATACATATTTACAGTAAAAAAAAATCTAATTTCTCTCTCTATCAAACAAAATCACAGCCATCATCTTCTTCTCACACAAACCCTAACCGCCTCTATCTCTTTCTCTCTCATTCAGATCATAGACCACACAATTAGCCATTTCTTTAATTCATATATATAAACCTTGACATCTCGGATCTTTCTATGCTCAAAAATGGCGCCTCACACTCACCGGACATCTAGCCGATGTCGGATCCGTTTGCGTTGTCGGCCACCCAACCACCTAATCTGATCTTTGATTCTTAGTGATGATCTTTTTCCAGATCTTGATTTTTTGTTTCACTTCTATTAAAAGTTTTAATTTTTGAAAGGTTACAGTTATTTGTTGCTCAAAGGAAACGAATCCAAAAGGTTACAATTATTTGAAAGGTTTCAGATCTTGATAACTTGTTTCACTTCTATTAAATAAATCGAATTTTGTTTTTCTTAATGTGTTTTCGATCGGAAAAAATATCATATTTTCTATTTGATAATCTTTTTGGCCTTTTGATCTGAAAACAAAAATGGGTTGCGATCTGCAAAAAAAATGTAATATATAGAACTTATTAATCTAGTTTGATTATTAACAAGTTTTATAAGTATAAAAAACAAGAAAGTGTTGATACACTAGTTGATTACCGAACATGTTCCTATATTTTTTTATTAGTCTATTTGTTAAAGTTTTTATGGGCTGTTGTGTTTAACGCAAATGAAGATGCTCCTACTGTTTCTTTTGGCTTTTATGTTTATCTTGACTCATTTTTTTTTCTTTTAATTCTAAGCGTGGTTCAGTTATTTGAAAGGTTGCAGATCTGTAAGTGTGCATATGTATTTTAAAGCCTATGGGTGCAAATCTGTAAGTGTGAAAGGTTGCAGATCTGTAAGTGTGAAAGGTTGCAGATCTGTAAATATTCTAATTAACAAGATTATATAGTATACTTGTGTTTATTTATTTGTTAATAACTATTAAAAAAAATGGAAGGTATATTTGTTTATATAGTAACTGGATTTGATAGTATACATGTGTTTTTTACTTTGTTAATGATTTTTAGATATGTTTTTATCTAGAATACATGTGTACATGAACTGAATATGTTCTTACAGGAGGTGCATTTTGGAATATATGTGTATAGAAGTTCATATTAGTTTAAAATATGGTGTGTATACACATATGCATTTGTGAATACATGTGTGTAGCAAGTATATTTGTGGTTAACATATTTTATCAAGGTATTTAAATACAACCTTTAGGAAGTACATATGTCGTTAACAGCTTAGATAAGCTTATGTATTATCAAGGTGGTTAACATGTTTTATCAAGGTATTTGAATACATGTGTGTAGCAAGTATATTTGTGGTTAACATGTTTATCAAGGTATTTAAATAGAACCTTTAGGAAGTACATGTGTATAGCAAGTAAATTTGTCGTTAACAGGTTTTGATTTTGTTATTTGAATAAAATTTTCAAAATAACAGATTAGATAAGCATATGTATACTTGGTTTAGAATACTTTCCGACCTGTGTATGTTCTGAATTTTTGGTGTACATGCAACAGGGTAGGAGTTGATAACTAAATAACATATGTATTATTCTTTTCAATAACTTACTCATAGATTTATGTTATATATAAATGGTCTAAATACAATGTCATAGTTGTGCACTTGTGAATAACATATTTGTTAAAATGAAAATACAGATTTGAAGAGGAGTAACAGAAATAAAGGGAAGGGTCCTATTGTTGAAGAGAACACATTTGAAGAAGCAATCGATCTCGACATTGAGGAGACGGTGAGGACGATTTTGAACTGTGCAAACCGGTTACAATCAAGCCTCTCGAAGCAGTGGTAAGTAGAATGTTTATAGTTATGAGATATATTTTGAATCTGGTTGTATACTTGTGATTTAATATAGAATGTGCATAGTTTGGTTGTGTAAAAAAGAGTGCTAGTTGTTTATGATATAAATAACAATTTTTTATGTTTTCAGGTATTGAATATGTTTGATAAAGATGAGGATAATGACCAATATAGGAAGTGCACACGTGTCTTCAGCAAACATATACCTTCTAAAGATAATTTGATTGTGATAAAGATGTAAAGACACATGTGCACATTGACGAATGCGACTACATGTACATACAAAGATCACGAGAGTCTCTTATTGCGTTAATTATTATTAGTGCACACATGTATAATCGATATATTGTACTTGCATTTTTTTAGACATATGTATAATGTTTATGTTATTAAATTTCGGTTTTGAATATTAAAGAATTGCACGCTAAAACATATGTGCAACTATCTTCTTAAGTGAAACACATCGCACCATACTTTTAAAAACATAAATGTTGAAAAAAAACTATTGAAAATTTAAGTGATTTAAGCAATTGAACACTACATTCTGAAGAAAACACATATTTAAAAAACATATGTGCACCTTGACTTATATGAGAAAAACACATATGCATCTTGCTTTTGAAATCATGAAAAAATATTTTTCAAAAAAAAAAAAAAAAAAAAAAAAAAATCCTAAAATTTTGGAACTAAAGAAACGTTTTTATCAAAAAATCAAAACAAAATAAAAATGTACTTTTACTATTATGCCCTTTTGAATTAAATAATAAAATTAAATATCCAAAAATCGATTGGTTGATCTTTGGTTCGCAGATTCTCGACCTTTTCTTGGATTCGAAAAGAACCCTTCCTATATATATATATATTTCAAAAAATTAATCAATTTCTCCAATTTCTTCACAAAATTAAAAGAAATGAGGCTATTTAAATTACACTACTCAACTCTCTCCATTTCCTCACCAAAATCTTTTTAATTCTCCACTCTCTTTTTCTCTACGTAACCAAACAAGGAAAATGAGGTCATTTCCTTTTCTTTGCCTTCAACTCTCCCTACCAAACACACCCTAACTGTTTTAGGTTTTTTATGGTTTAAAACCAAGCCGATGTGAATTTAATACGAACCAGATCGAAACCAAACAATCCAACCCAAATAAACGGATGAACATCCCAGAGTGACAATCTTCAAATTGGGTCGACTGGGCTGATATTAAATACTTGGTCCACTGGGCCTTCTTAGTATATCCTTTATACAATTGCCTCAACTGTTTGTTTTATTAACGAGTACATTATTATTTGTTTGAGATACATTATTATCACTGAAAGTGCAAATGGAATGAATGTCAGACGAAGAAGATAAGTAAAAAATAAAAATTTAATATTGTAGTAGAAACCAAGTGTCCACCATTAAGCATAAGAAATGTGAAGCAACACATTTCTTCCCAAATGTCAACTACAAACAAGAAATGAATCAGAGCCCACGCACAAAGAAATAAAGTATAAATAGTTTTCCAAATTTATAACATGAGTCACTAAGTCTATCTATTAATCTAAATAAAAGGTTAAAACTTTATATACATTGAATACTTAGACTTAAGTTTATACAAAACTTTAGTTTATTATTTTAATTAATATGGTTGCCATTTAGCATGAAATTGGAATTAAGAAACCAATGCTTTACAAAGTGCATTTTTTACGGTATGATGGATATCATTTTCTTGAGTTAATCCATCTACACGTTTTATTTGTGATGCCATTAAAAAAATGTAACAAGTTCCAAAAGTATGAAAGCTAGCAATCATCCTTCCTTTAAAAATAACTTAGACTATAATCATATCAGAATATTTGATTTGTTATTTTCACACGATTAATACAAAGCTTATAACTAAAGTGGAGCACTATTATACAATTGAATCCTGTTGTAAACGAGTTGAACGTTTTGTAAAATGTTCGTTTGTTTATTAAATAAACGAACATAAACAATATTTATGTTAAGCAATATGATGTATGTAGTTATGTAACGGCTAACTTTCAAAACGTACATTCTAGAATTAAATTTAGCATTCATAACTACACGTCATCATAAATTTAACATTATGTTCGTTCAGTTAAATGTATATAAACAAAGGTCTTGTTCGTTGCATTTATGTTTCTTAACATTTGATTATGTGTTCGTTAATGTTCATTTATACTTATTTTTTGCTTTGTATATTATTGTTATATGTATTAGTAATATAGGTGCATTTAAACAAACGAACGCAGACAAATCAAAGTGTTTCGTATATGTTAAGCTTGTTTTTGTAAGTTAATTTATGTTTGTTTAGGTCTTAATAAAGGAACATAAGCTAACACAAACAACATTATTTTCTTAACGGAAAAAAACATCACCAAGAAAGTACGACCGTTTAAGTGTTTGTACCCGTCCCTTTGTTCGTTTAAACTTATACAAACAAATACAAACAGGACCGTTCATTTTCATTCGGTTTATTTACAGCCTTATAATTGACCATAGGAAGATTTATAGCTTACACGTTTGATGTTTAAGGGAATGAAATTTTTGTGTCCACAAGTTTAAAACTTGTATGGAATCTTACAATGACACCACTAGTTAATAATTAGTCCTCGGATTTACATGAGTACGTTGTATCTTAAGCAATGAGTTTAAATAAATAAAAAAACATGTATTAGGTCATCATCATTCCTTACTAAACTATTAATATGATAATGAAAACATGAGTAAATAAACCTAAGATAAAAACCCGATCAATAAATTTTGGATTTTGCTAATATGTGTTAATTCCTTAATTAGCTCTCTATATATAGAATGTTGAAGTTAATTAATATCAAATTTTTATTTAATATTTTATGTTCATTAACTAAATCTTAAGTTCATTAACTAAATCTTACGGTGTGCTCAGTGGGCACATATTTTGACTTTTAATGACCAATAGGAATGATCTATTTCGCATATATAGCAAAATCGAGCTCTGCTATTGGACCAATTAAAATCTTTTCAAATATTTGATTGTTCATTTTGTATGTTCTCTTATAGTAAGAGATTTCAAAAGTTATAATAATTCCAAAAATGTATTATGTGCTTGATAGAGATAGAAGAGAAATCTGAGGTTGAAATAATATATATTAATATGCGGAAAAAAAAAGTTTATCATACATTGTCGAGTCATGACAAGGATAACAGAAGTGTTGTTGTCCATTTAAAATCTTTTATGCAGTTTTTTTCTTTTTTTTTGGGCAATCTATGTAATCTTAGAATCGTGTACTGGTTGTCAAGCTTCTTTGGTGACGATATCACTTAAAGCAATAATAACACACGAAGCCAGCCAACTGCTACACGAATGATTCATAATCATACGTTTCAGAGTCATTTTCCGTGCACAACAACTCGTCTCAAAAAGTATGAGTCCTTTCGGCTAGTTATGTATGATCAACGGAAGCTACTACAATTCGCGTTTTGATCAATACACGTAAATCTAACTTGAAAAGTGATAAGACATGTTAAAAAAATAAATATAAGATATCATAATCGTAAAGATGACTAAACAAATTGGCGACTTAAGAAAATTAAAGCACAAGTATTTCATTTTTAGTAGACGTTTAATAAAGTAAAACGTAAAGATTACAAAAGCTACCAATAAATATGAATAATGTTAATAAAGGAATATTCACGAAAACGATGGCTAATTTCATAGTTAGTTTAGTAATTAAAGATTAAAATAGCTAGTGTAATCTGATTAATCAACCTCTTAATTACCTTTACACTCAATTATTGCGTGGATTAACACTGAATATATCTTGGCATCTTGGGTTTTAATATGTGGCATCGAAAAACCGTTTGCTACTTAAAAATCTCCACTTCCCACCAAATGAACATTCTTTTATAGTTTGTTTAATAAGTAATAAGCCTTAAAATATGTCTTATAGAATATATAAAATTCGGATAACCAAACCACTCAAGGTTGGGTGACCAAATTACCATCGCTTAAATGTGAGAAGTATTAATTAAGTTCATATCTCGTTTGATGCAAACAATCTTAAAATGATAATACAGAGTCGCAAACCTATTAAAAAAAGACTATAAAAAAAAGACTTTGAGTTGGTGTGGCGGCGTGTCAAGAACATGATATATGTTTTCGATGAGCATCTCATTTAAAGTAAAAGAAAGAAAACGTTATCAGACAAATTTTTTTGCTTAATTTTGTAGTTCGGTTGTTGTAACTTTATTACTCGAACAAAATTGGATTAAATATATATACCGGAGTGTAACTGATTTGATTCAAGCACAGTGCCATTTTGAGCTTGACAAGACTATAAAACTCGAAGTTTAACACTTTCCTTGAGCTTGATTTGTTAGCTAATAGGGCCTAAACAAGTGGGCGAAAAGGCCTATTGGCTCGACCCACTTGTTTAGGCCCGTTTAATATGCCTTATTAGCTAACATAATTGAGCTTTGAGCCTTTATTTGATGCTTGATCTCTAGCTCGATCATCAGTTTACTTGTAGTACTTTCTAACTAACCTTGATTAGGTTATCATTCATATTTTAAAGTACAATAACTACAAAGAAATGCATGGTGAAACATCCATGCAATTTGGTGTTCGGGTCGGATCTTCGAATCGGCCGAGCCCACAGGCCTAAACTGTTGCGTTTTTTATTCTTTCATTAAACATGTCCATTATATAAAAGATCTATTAATTGAAATTTAAAGTATTATTGTAACTATAAATTTGTTTCAACATTAAGACATTTACAAAAGCTTTAAGCTATCCTTGTGATAGGTCCCTTATTTAGGTTTCATATAGGTGCAAAAGAATATACATTTGTTCCACCCAGAAACTGATAACCCATTCTTTATTTCTATCTTAAGTTTGTGTTTAGTTGTAAATAGATGAATATCGATCTATTTCAAGAAAAGAAAAAAAATCCAAAATGGTATTAAAAAGCCAGAAAACGTCTTTAGATTTCAAAGAAAATAAATAAATTGAAAAATGACTTTCTTTTATCTACAACTAATTAATATTTAGAAACGTTAATTTTATGCATTTTACATTTTTTTTCTTGGCACTTTTTAACATTTGTCGACTAGTACTTTTCATTTTGCTAAAAAGGATTGCATCTAGACCCGTTTTTTAATTTCCATCACTTTTTAAAGATAATAGCTACGTTTTGTTTGAAAAAGATTGAGATAGCAAATTAAATAAAATTTTCCACAACTAAATACACCCTAAACTTTTGTATCTACTTAAACTAGATATACCCAATCTGCATGAGTTTTGACAAAAAAAAATTATTATATATTAACGCTAAATATTATGTCTTTAAAGTAATTGCATATAATTATATATTTATAAGTTTTCATGACGTATGAAAGTTATACATAAATCAAATTTATTTTAACATTTTAGTTCAATATATCACATATAAGAATTTCGCTTATGAAAATTGTGATATAAGACAACTAATACTTACGCATCTAGAGTTTTCATTACGCATTAATATTCATTAGAAATTGGTAAAATATTTGTAAAAATTTCATTAGGTAACTCAAAATTTAATTTTATTTAATGAAAAAGATGTTGATGTTGTTATTTAAATTTCACTCTCGATATTATGTTGTACACATGATGCAAGTTTAGTAGAACATAGTAAGCGTTGATAAAGTTAAAGATACTCCTTAAAGTTTTTAAAATGTTTTCTAGATATCGTTATATAAATAAATAAGAATTACATGTGTCATTGTTATAAGTACAATTGCATATATTTATTTTATATTAAAGGTTTCTCTTACATAACTCAAGATTTAATTATATTTAGCAGACATATATGTTGATGTTGCTATTTAAATTTCACTATTGATATTATGTTGTACACAAGATGCGGGTTTAGTAACACATAATTAGCATCGATGAAGTTAAAATATATTCCTTAAAGTTTTAAAAAAATATTTTTCTACATATCTTTATATAAATAAATAAGAATTATATGATTTGTTGTTATAAGTACAACCACGTATATTTTTTTTCATATTATAGTAACCCGTACTTACAATTTGATAATTATATTTTCGTTTTCAAAAATTTAGCCGTATTTAATATTCAAATTCGTGTCCACATAATCATACTTTTAAAATAAAATAAATGAGTCCTTACTCAACTTATATAGTAAAAGAAATATTTTGATATTTATAATTCTATGCATATTTATATGTTATAATTTTAAAACAACATATATATTGTATTTTTAATATATAAAGTTCAGGGGGTATAAAGTATAAAGGTGAATTTGTTTAATATCTAAAGTTATTATAAAACATGAAAACTTATAATATTACACTTAACCTTATATAATTTTTAAAAATTCAACCACTAAAGTTTTATTAGTTACCTCATATTTTTTTAAGTTTTTGTTTTTACAAATATTGTTATAAGTATAATCGCTTATATTTATTTTTATATTAAAGTAACCCGTGCTTACAATTTGATAATTATATTCTCGTTTTCGATAATTTAGCCGTATTTAAAATGTAAACTCGTGTCCACATAAGTTAAACTTTTAAAAATGAAATAAGTGGGTCCTTATTGAACGTAAAAAGTAAAAAAATTGATACTTATAATCTTATGAAAATTTATATGTTGTTATTTTAAAACAACAATTACATTGTATTTTTTAAGATATAAAGTATAAAAGGTATAAAGTATAAGGGGGTATTTGTTTATAATCCAAAGTTATTAAAAAACATGGAGATTTATAATATTACATTTAACTCTATATAATTTTTAAAAATTCAACCACTAAAGTTTTATTAATTACCTCAACTTTTTTTGAGTTTTTGTTTTCACAAATTTGACACCTATATTTTTTGTGTTTTTTCTATCAACCAAAATTTTTCACCAAATTTATTAAAGTTTGACCAAAATCAATTTAATTTTGACTTTTATTAACCTATCACATCACACGATTTTGCTTACGTGGCGAAATAATGAATTCTCTCCGATGACCAGACACGACCAAGTTGCCACAGTCGATGACCAAGTTATTAAAAAAAAATGAAAGTAAAGTGTGTGTAAATATCGGTTGAAAAAACGACCGATTTTCGTTTTTGGGTTGCCTCGACCGATCCTCGACCTACACCCCACATTGGTCATTTCAAAGTTATTTTGTCGAGAAAGCTGATGTGGCACCCGGTGACCTGGGTCACGACTGTGTCCAGCTTTAAAGGTTGACCAAAATCAATTTAATTTTGACTTTTATTAACCAATCACATCTCACGATTTTGCTTACGTGTGTGCCCCAATAAGCTCATGTATTTCTAACCGTATAACATGCGTATCCGACTCACATATTCGAACATTCCTACCATAAAATTCCTTGTATAGGCACTAAAACACATCTTTGGTACATTAAAATACATTCATATATTATCTAAATCAGCAACTGAACTTAATTATACATTCATACCTTGAGTAGGCGTAGAAAATCCTTCTACGACAATCATGTGTTGCTACTTAATCCTCTTCTAAAAGACGTACAAAAAAAATTGCATTACACTTTAGTATGTGTGATAAGATCATAAAACTGCAAAAACCACTAACATTTTGCATTATAGTGAGGATAACAACAAAGTTAGTCATAACATCAAATAAGAAAACTTCATATTAGAACTAAAGGGGTGTTTGGTTTGCTTATTAAATGTGCTTATTGGCTTATTCAATTACCATAACACAATAAGTTTAGGGGTTATGGTACAGAAAAGTTACTAAAGTTTTCCAAAAATTTGTTGTCACAATTCTCAATATCCGGTCATGTCTCACATTTACTATTTCATCGTTTATCGTAAACTAGGTTTACGAGTATCAAATTCGCGTAACCTTAATGGTTTAGCTGCGAATTCACGAACATTTCATCAAGGACATTTCATGTAGACTAGGTTTAGTCTACATTTCATTAGTATCATTGTCATCATAGTAGTTCATGCATGATTTTGCATTTTACATTAAACGCGTAATTTTCATATCAAATAGACGCTATCGCACGATCATTTATTTTGAACATTTGATCTGACGCTTCTAAAATTATCCTAATATATTCTTATATATTTTAAGACTATAAAAATTATATTATTAATTTACCCGATATTTTCAATTTATTTCGTACATAAATTGTTATGTTTATATAATTACGACGGTTTTCGTAAATTCAACACGATAATTATTATTTCACTCAAATTTTGCAAGAAATGTATTTTAATAATTTTTATGACTTCAATATGTTTTATTTTGATCCGTTAAAATTTATTTTTAGTTAACGCTACCCTACAAGCTTAAATATTTACACAAGTTATTACTTATCCTTAAATAACTACACATTTTACTCTACTTAAATACTTAATAAAAAAAAATGATCCTAGCTTACTCATATCCCCTTGTCGACATAAGGGATGATTCACACTTAATTGATACCAAATATCTTCATTATATTGTATTAAACTCTAAAATATCTTCACATACTCATCCAAAATTTACAAAGTGAAAAACCAAACTATTCTCTCTTTCTCTCTACTCCATACAACCGGCCACCATTGAAGGATCAAGAGGAAAACATAAAAATTTTGCTAGTCAAGTTCAAAACAATCTAGACACACTCTTGATTAAGGTTGTGAAATAAAAACCTTGGGTGTTTAGGATTAATCCTTTGTTCACTTCACCTCATCAAGTTACTAGTAAGCAATTCATATTCATTTTTCATACTCATTTTATGTTCATTTCATTAAGCTTGAGTAAAACATGCAAGTCATATTGTTGTCCATACCACTTTTTATTGTTTTGAGTGTTATATATATATATATATATATATATATATATATATATATATAATATATATTATATATATATATTAATATATATATATATATATATATATATATATTCATCATCCTATAATTACTCCTTGAAACATATCACTTTTGGTGATGTCTAGGAACCCATGACACCCTAAGAAGGTGTATGGTAGGATTAGAATAGCTTCGGAGTTGTTTTGAATTGGTTGGAATAGGTTTGGCGCGAGAAAAACTCATTTCGACAAGTTTACTTAAGGGTCTGTCCATATTTTTGAAATCTGGAATTTTCGACAGTAGATAAAAATTTTTGGCCTAGATATTTAGAAAATATACTTTAAAACGAAAACGTGGTCGCTTGAACGGGTTAAAACGGAGTTATAACGAAGAAGATATGAATTTTTCAAGTTAGACGACGAAAACTATAAAATTCTGAAAATTCAGCATGTTACGTCCATTTTGTACTAGTCAAAAATGAGTCTTAAGCGTTATAAATTGTGTCGACTTATCAAAAATATATTAGTATACTTTGATACGAAGCTAAGGACATATAAAATGTAGAAAACGGACTTGTAACGATTAAATTACACGCGTTTACACAAAGTTGCCGTAACTATATTATATAAGAAAAACTAATATATTTCTATTAGACAAATATTACGGCCACGAAGGACCATATTGAGGGTCGTTTTTAACATGGATGTAGTACTTTTTATAACGTGATGTATTCTAGTAAAAGTAAGTTCGCCTAGCATATTTTCCAAAATGTCCAACCGTTCATCAAGCGGAGTTGTAACGAATAAAATATGGTCACTTAAACTTCGCCGAAAACCATCCTTAAACGATATTTTGGACACAAGTACCATACTTTACCCATATTTTTCTCCATGATCGAGACATCTAGGATGAAAACTTAAATGCTAAAACTTTGAGATAATGACACAAGCTTCCCAAAACCGTTGAGTTTGTTTCCTAACACTCGATGTGCACCATTTTACGACTAGTTTTTCAAGGCCGTTTATTCACTTTCATAAAAATTTCAATGACATTATTTTACGACGAAAAGTTATAATTTCATAATAAATCACTAAATGATTATCGTAGGATATCGTTTCAACGTAAATACTTGTAAAGTAATTTATAAATTGTCAAGACATTATAAGATTATTTTTCGACGATAAACTTTATATTTTAAAAAAAGTGTACAAGTGGTATGGATATCATATGAGTTTGCATGCACGACATTGTTTCATGACTTATATTAGAGCATATCATTCATAATAGGTCGCGGTTAGAGAGTTGCGTCTCATTTCTGTGCATCCACTCTGTCATCACAACTATTGCAACAGGTGAGTAATCACATCCCCTTTTTACCGTTTTTACTATATTTTGGGGCGAAATGCATGAACCATTCTTGAGCTAAATTGATTACTACTTTTATTAACTCGTTTGACTAGAACTTGTGAACTCGAATCAAATCCTTGAACTTAATTACGAAATTATGCCTTATTTGAACTTATTGAACCGTACGTACTATGACCCAAAATTCTCGCCTTATTGGTGGAGTGTGCAAATTCTCCCTTGTTCGGAGTGTTCTTAATTGTATATTAATAGTTGTATGATGTACTGTTCGTACATTCGCATTGTTAGTCTCCTATTAGTAGGTAGTATGAATAGCGCTATTAGAGGTCGGCCAACCTCTCGTCCACTATGTTACGGGACGCATATTATTTATTCTAGGGGCTTTGCCTGGCATACATTATTATATATGTGGTATTATATTGTGAACTATTATGACCACTGATACTTGACTACTTGATACGCTATATTTTGTGCAATGGGTTGTGAACACACAGGTTGCAAGTTTTGTATGGGCGGAACTTGGAACTGAGTGGATTTACTGAAAACACAAAGACCTTGATAGATCTTAAGCACTCGGAGATCGTTAGTGTTGCCTATGTAATCACAAGCAAACTAATAGAAGATCTCTACAACTCGTATTCTATAGCGGAATGTAAATACAAGTTATAATAACTAAGAACTCTTTGATCCTCTATGGATCTTTTGATTATTGAAACTCTATGTTTCGGATATTTTACTAGACTTGAAAGACTTAGAAAAACTTATCTAATACAAACTATTATGGTTCCTTTTATAGGCAAGAAACCCTAATGACTCACGAGCATTTGCAACGTATGCTCTAATACAAACATAAACAACGATGCATCTAGACAAGCATGCAACTAATCATATTGTTTTGTTCCAAACATATTCGAGTAAGCTCTAAACAATACGGCGCCAACCTATCCTTCATACGGCACGACTTTTCCTGCATACGGCCTACATACTGGCGCTTATCTCTCCACGTGGATTCGCACTATCACCGTAATTACGATCTCGATTAACACTTCACCAAGTATAACTTCAAAGAATCCATTCTTCTTCAGCAGAAACTCTTCGCAGATACTTCAACAGATCCAGAGTTTACCGTAATTCCCAACAATCCTCCCTAAACCGGAATTTGACTAGGTTAAGTTCCGGTTTCCTTGATAGATCGTTAATATCGTTGAGGATTGTACCATCTTATGAGAAAATTTCCAAACAATATCCTCCCATTCCGTAAACACTTACGAGCTAGGAAGGTCCAGTTTCTTGAGCACAAATACTTCACATTAAGAGGATTGCATTCGAACATCGCAAGAAGATTCGTAAGAAGGACATCTCTATGATGACCGAATGTTATACACCGGATCTTTGCAACAACATATGACATCATGTACATCAAAACATATAAGTTTCATACTATTCTCATCACTTCCGGTGTGTTAACTCCGTGAGAGGTGACTCATTGAAAATAATGGGTTTGATGTCTCTTTACTAATAGCCATCACTACTGGAGTAGCCATATGTTTGAGTTCAAAACTATGGTACATTGATAACCATCGATTTATTGGCAAACCAAAGAACCATATAAACGGATTTGACATGTCTTTACACTGTAGCCGTTTGCTCAAGGCTAGTCAATTCTTAGTATTAGTGAATTGAGAACCAAATATGGATTCGATTGCCTTTACCACATGCCATATACATGTGGGCTAGCCAATTCTTGGATTCCAAAAGGAATAGACCATGGTGAATTGATGACCATACAACCCTCGTGATTAAGCATGGGTGGTTGTAGACCCTATGATTTTGAGCAAACCATTACGACTATCAATGATTTGTTGTGTCTTTACCAAAGTCGTATTCTTTGGACTAGCCAACTTTTGACATACACAAGGTATATCGGTGAGTTAAAACCATCGAATTGTACAACAAACAAACCCGCATAAAAGTTAGTTTTTTTTTTTTTTTTTTTTTTTTTTTTTAACTAAGAAATTGAAAATAACACGAAATAGACAAATAACAAAATAACACAAACTAAAAGCAACAAAACAAGGTAATACTGAGAGTACCAAGTACCATGATAAGGATGAGGATGAGGCCTATTCTTTGTTGTAGAAGTTGAGTCTTGATCAAACCCACCAATGTTGAAGGCATGCGGTCTTTCATTGCCCACGGATCCGGAGGAATCTCCAATTTCGACTAAGCATCCTTTCCATAAGTCTCTTGGGCAATGGATACTTTCTTCAAACAAACATGCGACGGTGATTCCACCCTTAGTCTCAAGCACATGCACACGAGGTGAGGATTGAATCTCCGGATGCAACCTTCCATGATGTGAGTTTTCCCAAATGGAATGTGCTTTACTATTGGGAGAATGAGAGTTAATAAGGACTTGAAGATCTCCGGTAAGAACATCCCAGAACCTTGTGGTGACTTGTTGCAGAATGGGTGGTAACAAGAGTGTACAGAGTAAGCAAATCGCCTGTCTACCAAGTGTAGAATTTCATTCGAAAGGTGAATTCCATTGAGGTGGAATCCTTTCGATGAATGACATTCATCTCATCATCCTTGATTCCATTTGACCAACACATTTTGATCTCCTCAGAAAATCGCAGAGAACCTCTATAATGAAAGTTGAGTCATCGACTTCAAGATCCAAGGAGATCTTTTGGCCATTCTCTTCTTCCTCCTACCAGCTTATAGATGTCCTCGAGGAGCATTTTCGTTTGAACATTTGTGGTAAGACTTGAAGAGGTAGAGGAGACTTAGTTGGAACACCTTCACGTAGTGCATTCATCCCGTGAATCATCTTTATCGCCCTTTTGTTTTTATTTCGTGAGATCGCCTTCCTTAACTTTAGAATCTTCTTGTGTGTCAACGGTTGCCACAGATGAAGTGGGAGCTGATACATCGTGTGCTTCAGGAGAATCGGTAGATGGTTCAACAGATGGACCCTTGTCGAGAGGAAGCAACTTGTGGTTGCTTCAGCAGGAATGATTTGGAGACGTCTCCTTGGGTGGATCATCATCGACTTGAGTCTTTTGGCTTCTTGAGCAACTTTATTCCAGCAATCCTTTTCGAGGTTGGTAGAAGGTGTCAAGATGATGACTTGTCCCCATGATCTGTTTATATTTGCGAACCGGGACATGATCAAGAAAAGCCTTAAATTGTTTCATTGTTAAGCGAGTTGTACATCGAGCATTGATTTTCACCACCATCTCATTTCAGATTTAGTGGGAGGTTTCTCTTTGTTCTTCTGAGCTTTGATGGCTCTCCTTTGTGCAATAGCTTCTTGCTTCCTTTGTCTTCCCATAGCTATCATTTGCTCCACATAATTCTCATTGTTGAAATCTCCACCTAGTATACTTTGAGCAAGAGAAGGTCTTGAAATAACTTGCTCGGTTAGATCATCCCAAGATTCAACAGCATCCGAACACGCAGTGCATCCAGCTCTCTTCTTCTCTCGGGAGGTAAAGATGAAAAGTCCTCTGCTTCATGTTGTCGAGCCAATAATTCACTTTGCTTTGACTTTTCAAACTCAGCCAATCTACTTGCTTGTCCTAGTCTTTCCTCCTCACTTATCGTGTGCGGACCAAGCTCATCCTCGCTATTACATCTTTCCTGTATCATCGGGCTTTTAGCATACTCATCTTCGCTATATCAACGAAAGGAACCTCGTAGAAATACCCAAGTCAGCTGTAGGAGAAACATGTTGATGCAGATTATCAACTGGAGTGGTCATGACAACATCATCGAATTATGCTTTGAAGGTGAAGGGCCTGTTGGTTCTTGAGCAGATGAAGATTGACCATAATCCGAAGATACATCCTCCGTTTGCACATCGCCAGATGCGCCTTGTCAACACCGTGTTCCTTTGAAGCTTGAAGAAACCTTACTTAAATAAGATCTCTTTCTTCTTTTGTAAAGAACGAGTTCCTTCTTCTTTGAGGAAGAAGCAACCTCGATGAAGGATCATTAAGAGACACATCACCAACATATCAAGAGACCCAAAATGAGGTACTGGTTCTTCATCGGGAGAAACCACAAGATTCCTTTGGAGCCCCTTTAAGTTTGTCCTCTAATTCCTTGACTTGATTCTGCAGTTCTTCAATCTTACTACCAAGAGAAGACTTGGTCTCGCAAGCTCCTTTTTCATACTAGTCACCTCAAGAGCATACCATTGACAAGAGCATAGATGATGAGAGTGTAATAGGGTCCTCGGCTCCACCACCACAGAGTGCTATGTGGTAAAGGGAGCTTCATTGGACCTTTCGGTAGTAACATGGTCATGCTCAAAGTGAGGAAGATCTTCATTGAGAGGATCCCTAACAGGGACTTGGTGTGGGCGGTCTATCAAGATCGGACTCATCATGAGTAACTTGTGTGGGTGGTGGTGGGACAAGGTGGGTGGTGCGGAGCAACATGAGTTGCTTCAAGAGTTGATGAGGGCCCTCATCAATGTTAACTAATGGATTATCATCAAGAGCAACAGGTGTAGTAGGAGGATTATTAGTCACATTCTCCTCATCGTGACCTCATTGCCTTGGGGCAACATGGCGCAAGCAAGGATGATGTTCCCCGAAGTGAGTTCTCATAGTTGCAAACAATTTAGCGATTAAAGCACCTATGGGATAAAAGGATTGGGCTTGGGTAGTGGTGTCTAAAATCATTTGCGTAAACCTTGGGTACATTAAAACTTAGCCTTTTTCTTTTGAAGATTTTCAACCATGTTTTCAAAAATATACTTAGAAAAATTGAAAGTTATCCCTTGGGAAAGACACACAATACCATATCCTAGTTGGGTAGAGAACGGTCCCATCCCTCGACTTGTTGCTTATGCATTGAAGCAGCGTGTGAACCAGAACCTCCACTTGTGCAAAGTTCCTTCTTCACCACATATCGGCCCTTGTACCTCGATAGCCAATTGCTCTTAGCCCAAGAAGCACATCTTCCCGATTAGAGTGAAATTCTCCATCAAGATCTTCCAAGCAAAGCTTCCTCCTTATTAGGTCCTCGTCACTATGTGCTCGTTCCATCAATCATGCTCTAACTCGTCTCATTCCTCTTCTCGTGATTCCCAAACCGAGTAACCAATGATTCATATATCTCATTCGGTGAATGTGTTAGAGCATAACAAATCTTGGACCTTTTCAAGAATTCCACCATTGGTTCGTACAATTTATATCCCTTACCTTTTCCCATAAATGCAACTTTGTTGTGATCAATTTTAAATTCAAGAGCCATGAGGGATATGAGTTTTTAGGGTTATGTTTCTTGTAATGGTGAGTGTTTGTGAATGCAGGATGAGAGGGAGTCAGTTTGTTCTGAAGGAAACAAAAATTGAGTGATGGTGGAGTGGTGGTTTTTGCCCAAAATATAGTCAAAGAAAATAGACCGTTTGGTTGACCGTCGCTGACGTGTATTTCAACTTTGACCAAACCCAAAATAACGCTCAACAGAAACATTCGGTCAATCTCAAGTTATACACTTCACAGAAACCATCAAAGATAAGAATATCTTTGGTAAGTTTCTAGAATCACTGTGCCACCCACTCGCATTAATTCTCATTGAACCTCGAACCCGTCTATAAAATGATCCCAATGCATACTTATCTCTTCATCAAAGATCCCCAAACATTTACCACAAACCCTAGATTCAAAAACAAACCCCAATTAACCAAATTGTACCATGAATGCCAAACCTGAGATCATAGATCTCACAACATCCTCTTCATCATTCTCTTCATCATCATCAAGTGGTGATTCAAACCCATGGCTACATTACTTTCCTCAACCCTATCCACGACCAAGTAAATCACCCTTTCTCCCTTCTTCGTAAGATGATAGTGTAGTCAATCCAAGTGAATCACGATGATTCCGATGACTCCTATAAGGAGGGAACATCATACTCCCAACCTCCAAGACCTCGGCCTCAACAAAGGCCTCGTGCGAGAATCCGCCACTCCCCAAAGACAGAGGTGGTTCTTGGTCTCATCACGCCGACTTTTGGTGCATCAACACACATCGTATAAGAGAAGGGCTTAGGAGGGTGGATGGATTGCATTTTGGTTGAAATGCATAGATGACCTTACAGAGGAGACCTTATTTTCTCCATCATCATGTGTGGTCATCGTCATCATCAACGTTTTCATCAATCCATCCTCTCCATTTTGGTTCTTAGCATCTTCGTCGTATTGGTCATGCATATCCATCCATCTTGATAGACGGAATGGGTGGTTATGCAAGACCCACGAACGCATATCCAGCATCTAATGCATATCCAACATTCACTTAGATGTTGGAATAGATGATATGTACTAGATTAGGATTAGCGTAATTGTATAGCTCGTATCTTGAAGATGCATTTGTAGTAGGTTGACTTTTGTGTCGTAAGTCAGAACTGCTTCTTGAATGAATGAAAGAACAATTTGACTTCAATATCTTTTCTTTAGCATTATAACTTCGGTGGAATCAAATTGTTTGCTTCATGCTTTTAATTTCGGAAGAAACAAGCAACAATCTTTTAGCTATCTTGACCATATACCAATGAACCACACTTGATGAATTTGATCTTGATCATGGAATAGACAAACCGCAATTCGAGACAGAAATAGACAAAATGCAATCGAGACAACCGCAAAATGTACACAAAAACACACAAGAACAAAATTGCCTCCTCCTTCTATAGGAACAAAATTGTGCATCATATCTCTGCTCCCGGACATGCTTCGGAACACCCACTATCAACAATACCAATATCTTTATGCTTAAGGGATGATCCTACAAACAACAACAAAAATATATACATACGATTAGCAACCAAAGAAGGTTCAAGTCATTTCGACTTGAACACGCTTTGGATCACGTGTTTAGGCCATGAAGATCCGGAGGATCCACAATTGTTTTGGTCCTCCATTGATGATTGGGTCCTTGATAGTCCAAGAACAACTCGCCGAGGGCTTCACGAAGATTCCATATCCCATCCCAAAGATACATAGAGTCGATATGTAGGCCAATAACCATGATTAAAGTATGGGCTAGTTGGTTGCACATAAGGTCTCGGCAACCGAACCTCTCCAATGAGAGTCAAGATTAGTTGCTTGTGGGACATAAGGTGGAATATTATTAACATTGGTCCACTTTGATTTATGTTTCACGTTGAGTAGCACATACACCCAATCTTTGCTCATAAAAATCACAATCCTTAATTAAATGAAATTTACTTCCACACACAAAACATGTCTTCTTCTTGGAAGATTTATTCAAATAGGGAGATGTTTGATTACATGCGTATACTTAAATCGAAACATTCAAGGAATTGTTTTAACAGATCGATTATGCAAAGCTTTAAAGATAAATCTTGAAGAAACCGCCTTGGAAGTTGATTCTCGCAGCCTTCCCTAGAAGGCTTGTAAGTAGTAGGGTGCGAGGCTTGGGTGTAGGCTCGGTGAGGGCTTGGGAAGGTCGACTTCTCATTTGAATCACGACTTTCATAGGAAGTGGACCCTTGATCCGATGAATTGTCACCGTCGAGCAAGAGACGAGTCATTAGATGAGGTATCGTGGTCCGCAAGTCTTTGAATTTTGCCATATAGATGATGTGATCCATCAAAGTCAACAGATGATGGATAGGTCAATGGGCATAAATTCACCTCTAATAGGTCCAGGACGAGATGCATTTCACCTTCTTTTACAAAGTTAGCTAACTTTCTTGGTGTTGATTTACGACTATCATTCCTAGCTTCCAATCCTACATACTTTGAAAGCCTAATCCTAAGCCATAGGTTACCGATTGATTGTTATAGATTTCTCTAGCCGATTATCACCGAAATTAACCATTCCTTATGCCTAGTTATTTCCTCGCCTAGTTTTTCTTTGAGCTCTAGGTTCTCGGATACGCTTGACCTTTGCTTTCTCGTACAGTTTTAAGTAATTATTTGCAACTTCTAGATCAAACCTGTAACACCTTTATCTTTTCTTCATAAGCTATTTGATTCTTTTGAAACCATACCTTTTGTCTTTCTCTGTTTTTAATGCTAGTTTATGAGCTTCATTTTCAACATAGCATTCATCGAATTTAGGTTTCATAGCATCATACTCTTTTTAAGTTCGTTGTATCTTAGACTACAACCAAATATACTGATTGTGTACCGAGATAGTCCCATCAAGGCAAACCGATCATGCCTTTCATCCGAATTACACCTTGCAAAGAATCCAAGCTTATCGTTGTCGAGCTTCCTCATTCACAAGTTCATGTGCGATCCGGTTGACTGCTCATCCATGGTGAGAAGAGTCAAGCTCCGACTTCATTGCTTTCTGCCGATAGGAAATGTAGTTAGCTCCATCTCTACTCTTCCTGTCTTTGCATTCCCTTGAGAAATGCCCCATTTGGTGGCAAGTGAAACACTTGACTTTTCTCCTGTCAAAGCGAAATGGTTCCTTTCCTTGAAAGCAAACTTCCTTCCGACTTCTCTTCAAACCTTTTGATATCCACCGACAAAGAATGCCACCGCATTTTCGCCATCTCCTCCATTTCAAGTGGGTCCAATCGATCAAAGTATTCATATGCAAGATCTGCCGAGTATCATAATCGACAACAAATGAATGAAGAACATCTTCCATCACACTACTAGTCTTAGTTTGAGAACATGGTGGAGTGGGACGAGTGTTATGTGGTGGAGTGGGAGTACAAGATGATGATGGAAAGTAGTTTGAACTAGGAGCATGTACCATCATGTTGGAGTTGGATGTCCCAACAAAAGTCGCATGGCCGTAAGAAGATGTATGGTAGGAGTTCGACATCGTGTTCAAGAGTTCGAGTCATTGTACAACTCATCAAAGGTGAGCATGTCCAATCCACCTTTAGCCTTGAGGGCTATACTTACATGTAACCATGATGGAGGCAAGGATCGTAGGAACTTTGAATTGCAATCATCATTGTCAGGTTTTGCATTCAGCTGGTTTAGCTGACTCAAAATCCTATGGAACCTGTCGTATCCCTTGTGGATACCTTCTTCTTCGGAGATATTAAAGTCTTGAAATTGTTGTCTCAGCATGGACTTCCTCATTCTCTTCGATTCTTCGTTGCCACCGAACCTTGCTTTGAGAGCCATCCATATATCCTTTGCATCATCCATGTGGTGAAAATCACACAGGTGATCTTCAGGAATGGCTTGAAGAAGGATAGTTTTTACTTTGTGCTCTCTCTGCATAGCCAGCACCTCTTCAGCAGTTTTGGGAGGAGCCATGATAAACTTCCCATCCCTGTCTGGAATCATTTTCTTTAGATTGTTTCCTTTCTTCACTACCTCCATGATTCCAATCAATATTGGAATCCAGTTTTCCATCTTCATAGTCCAAAGATCATACTCTTCCCTTTTAAATAAGGAAATTTACCATTACCGTTTGAAAGACTAAGTTGTTGCATGGAAGTGGTGTTGGTGTTGTTTGTGTTGGTGACTTGGTTTCATTATCGATCCGGGCATGGTGAGTGTATGTTTGGTTGTATGGGGTGAGAATGGTTCTTAGTATCGTAGAGACTTTCCCGAGGCTCGATACCACTTGTTGAAAACACAAAGACCTTGATAGATCTTAAGCACTCGGAGATCGTTAGTGTTGCCTATGTAATCACAAGCAAACTAATAGAAGATCTCTACAACTCGTATTCTATAGCGGAATTTAAATACAAGTTATAATAACTAAGAACTCTTTGATCCTCTATGATCTTTTGATTATTGAAACTCTATGTTTGGATATTTTACTAGACTTGAAAGACTTAGAAAACTTATCTAATACAAACTATTATGGTTCCTTTTATAGGCAAGAAACCCTAATGACTCACGAGCATTTGCAACGTATGCTCCTAATACAAACATAAACAACGCATGCATCTAGACAAGCATGCAACTAATCATATTGTTTTGTTCCAAACATATTCTGAGTAAGCGCTAAACAATACTGGCGCCAACCTATCCTTCATACTGGTGACTTTTCCCTGCATACGGCCTACATACGGCGCTTATCTCTCCCACGTGGATTCGCACTATCGGTAATTACGATCTCAGATTAACACTTCAATGAAGTATAACTTCAAGCAGAATCCATTCCTCTTCATGAAACTCTTGGCAGATACTTCAACAGATCCGAGAGTTTACCGTAATTCCCAACATGTATAAACAAAAAAGTTGAACTATAAAAAAAGTTACTAAAAACTATCAGCTAGATAAGGCATAAGCTAAAGTTCTGTTGAAGTCTTTTTCGAATTTTATTCAGAAGCAAAAAGAGGTTAACACATAAATCATAAGTATAGAAGAATGATTGTATCTCACATCCGTGATTACCAACTCAATAACATTATCTCAGTATAGTAATGTAATAACCTGATTAAAAACTATATATTCTTGCTTAATAATTCTCATGTACATACTTTTTGATTTAGGAGGTGATTGTTATGAAATAAGAATTGTGATGCGTTCATTTTTTTTTTAATTTTAAGGAAAACACCTTCTAAATTAACCAATGACCGTCTAACCCATGCTTCTTTTTTTTTTTTTTTTTTTTTTTTTTTTTTTTTTTTTTAATTAGCTTTGTAAAACGTTTTTAACTGACATACATGTTGAGGTTGAGGTTGATGTTGTTGTTTAACTTTAACTTTAACTATTGATATCATGTTGTACAAAATGTGCGAGTTTAGTAGCACATAATGAGCGTTGATGAAGTTAAAATATGCTCCGTAAAGTTTTTAAAATGTTTTTATGGATATCCATATATAAATTTTAAATAATAATTCACGAGTCGTTGTTATAAGTAGAATCGCGTATATTTATTTTCATATCACAGTAACTCGTGCTTACCATTTGATATTTATATTCCCGTTACTAATATTATAAAGTATAGGGGGTATAAAGTGTAAGGGGTTATTTGTTTTTTTTCTAAAGTTATTAAAAAACATGGAAACTTGTAATTTTACACTTAGCTCTATATAATCATACATACTATAAGATTGT